>RBZT01000267.1:199381-214466 GCA_003693705.1 Polymyxa betae
TGTATATTTATATGATCATACAGCTTATCGTACAAGTGCAATTATTGCATGTATATGGGACTGTTCTCCCATCTCATATGTCTAAAGCATGCTAGCCATTTAATATTGGGGTTGATGATGGTTAGCTAAAAGACAAGCAGCAGACAACACCTGGACATAGGAATGAATGTTATCTGCTTCATGTATTAATAATTTGTTAGGGTTAGGGGTACGACTGTATGGGGGGGAGGGGTCCCCTTTACCACAGGGTTATGTATGTCATACTGGACCATGGTCGACTATATGCAGGGCCCGCCTTTATCAATCAGATTAATTGACCATGATCTTATCCATCTATCTTGCTGCTCTGGTTTTTATACATTTTGATCATATCGATGCACAGCCTATCAAAGGGGATTCACAGCGTCAGCCATGGGCTTGCAACGAGAGCTCCTTCTGGCAATCGATTCTGTCTGATGAGAATGAGGGCCCTCGGTGGATTTGCCTAAGCTTGTTAGTCTCGAGTGCTTATTAGAACTACAGAGTTGTACATAAAGCTAATACGTTCACAAATCGCAATGAACCAGATTCTGATAAGGTGGCGTTCTGGCGTTGGGCAGCTTGATAAATCTGACTTGGTGACTTACAGGATATTAGTAGCAATGAAATGGTTAGCAATACGGAATCTGATCTTGAGTCCGCTACCATTTCCAGTAATATTAACGAGAAAACGTCCAGTGAACTCAACGACTTGGATGCCGATGCATTCCCCCCCGAGGAATCGCTAAATTCTGCCAAAAACTCTCATTCTGCAACCATAGCTTATCAAGCCGATGAATGCGATGCTGACGATGACAGTCTTGTCGAATTGTTGGCTGAATCTCTTTATTCTTTCATAATAGAGTTAGTAACTGTAAGCTAGCGATACTCCATTTGTGTTGGTGAACTAACATGGTTGACTACAGGAAGAGCTAAAAGCCACTACTGTACAAACAGATTTACAAAGTGATCGGAGCGAAGCAGAAGATTTTGAAGTAATTCATGCCTTATTGCTTTTTTGTGTTGAAATGCGAATTTCATTCAGGTGGTCACTGCGGATCATCAATATAAATATCCAGAAAAAGCTGATCGAAAACCAAATCTAATTGAACGCCTGGGAATTGCGTCATTTGGTAAATGGAAGCAATAAACACAGTTGAACTATCTGAAGCCCATCGCAGGAACAAATAACCATGAAGCTCCTTGTGAAGTTGAAGAAATGATCAGGAAGATTGAAAACACAGTTCCTTTTGCTCAGGTAATGATGTCTCCTTAGATATGCCAAAATCCCTTGACAGCTTAGCAATCATGTCACATTTAGCTCATTTTTAAATGCTAGGCGGAAGAGCCCTCTTGTGATATCATCCGCAATGAAGATGGAAGCGAAAGGCAGGACGTGGCCCTTGAAAAAGATGTTTATCAAAATTCGGGTCAGGGCGCAGACGATGAAAACGGTCGAGATCCTGCTCATGATCAAAAGAGCTGTGAGAAGTTGGACGAAAGGAAGGAAGTCCAGTACAAGATATCAGCAATTCCGTCTACAATCCCACATGATAGGCAAAACTCTGGTACCAAGAAACATCTGATACCAGTAATGTATGTATCAGGCCTGATGGGAATCGTCATTGCTTTCATTGCATTTTACCTATATTATCTGCATTATCGCCGACGCTTACAGGCGAATTGGATTGCGTCTGAAGAAAAAGCGATGTCTGTAGCTGAAGAAGATTCTGATACGGAAAGGCCTTTTTCAACCTTCGTCCAAATGCAATCGCCAGGGAATGTGGACACAGTTAAAACCAATCGTTGGAACTTTTACTCTGTGATCACCTGGTGCAAATCGCGATTATAATCAAGTGTAATTCAGAGTGTACAGTTGAATAACTTAGCGTCTGGTTAAAGGCTCAAGTGATAATATATCTTGCCAGTGCAAACAATACATGTTCCACAAATATCAACCATAAAAGTAAAGCTATTATAAAACCTGTTATTACATTTTTACACAAAAACTGGCTACAGACAATCACTGATGAATCTTTATAAAGATTATGGACCGTTGTAATGAGGAACACCGGGGAAATGTGTCTGTCGTTAGTTGAAGCCATGGTATCGATATCATCATTGGGTGCTCTCTTGCGTACCGACATTAGCGACAACGCCATCCTGAGACTCTTGTTTCGAAGGTACACAGTTAGATTCTCCAGAGCTCCCAGGGACCTCATCCTCAGAACGCTCTTTACGATCATTAGATCGCGGAGGAGTCTTCTGTCCCTCCTTCTTCTTACTGACCCATTTCGGCTTACGGTTTCGCCTCTTTTCTGTTTGCTTCTCTTGAGTGGGTGTTGTTAAGGTAGGTTGTTGTTGCGGCTCAGATAATTCGCCCTCTGGTTTTGTCTCTTCCTTTGGCGGCGACTCCGAACTCCTTTGTTGACCCCTGCGAACTTCATACAATTGTTGTAGAACTTGTTTCTGCTCTTGATCTGCTTTGTCCCATTCTGATCTGTACTCGATATGCTGTTCAATTAGCAGCTGTGCACTTTGGACAGCGTCCTTGGTTCCAGCAATATGCACAACGCAGGTGCCATTCTCAGCGTTATCCACAATGCGAAGGTGATGAGCCTTGCTCATCTGCTCCAGCTGCTGAATGGTTTTGTTGGCCTTACCACGGATCCATCCAGCTAATTCGGGGGCAATCGGTACGTCAGCTTCAACAAACTCGAGGGCTGCACGAGCAATGCGGACAGCTTCAGGAGTTTCACCAACGATGCGAACGATTCCGGTTTTCGTGTCAATGTTAGCGGATGATACACCAGGCATATTCTGAACAGAATTGATGCGTGTGCCATTCTGTCCAATGACCAAACCGAACAGCGACGGGGATACAGAAAATTCTTCTACAAAAGAATGATCGGCCTGAGACAGCGTCAACTTTGGCCAATTAACGACGAAATAGAATAAAGGCTACCTTCTCCTTGGCAATACGAAGCTGCTGTTTGGCCATCTCAGTGCGGTTCTGCATCTGATGTAGCTGAGTCTGATGGGAGACAGCCATCTCGATCAAAGGACGGGCAACATTCAGCGACGAATCAGTTCCAACAACGACGATCTTGTGTTCGGCAACATTGTAGCTCACAGACATGACTCCAGACTTCTGCAACACAGAGTCGAAAATTGGAACATGGGTCATATCAGGCGACTCTAAAGCATTATTAGCCAATGACGAAAGCGGAATAAGAAGTATAAGATACCAGGCAGGGGCAGAGAGGGGGAGTTCTTCAAAACAGGTGTCAAGGTTAGATCGACTCGCTTTATGTAAGTCAAATCAATGCTCTTTTCGGTAGATTCTTGACGAATGTGGGGAAATTCGAAGATATCATCGAAAGAATCCTCAAATCCAGTAAAATGCACCAAAGCACACTAACAAACAAACCGTCAAAAGATCTGATGACAAAAAACATTAAGACCGACATTGTTTTTAACGGATTTGATGACACCCTTAAACCAGCCGCATGGCTGATTTTCCTTCGCCTGTGCCTTGACTTCAACATGTTGCCCGACAGAGAATGTTGGATTGGCATCGACGTCGGTTGGGCTTCGCCTGACATGGGAGCTCGCAACCCAACAAAACTTCCAATTGGGTTGGAAATTGCACAGAACCTGCCCCATTTTGATATCCAGAATGGAAACCTGATAAAACATGAGCACAGATTGATGATCAGATTCGCGTCTTACATTATAGAAGCCGGAGGTCGTGGGATCAAACGCTTCCCATGCAGTTACTGAAGGTAATGGCTGCTGCGATGAGAATGGCATGGTCGATGGATCGCCGCACCGGCAGACTGTGTCGTGATGGAGAGAGGACGAGATGAAATGAAAGAGACAGGTTCTGAGGTTCCAAGCTCGTTGGGAGACAAACAGAACAAGCGCGACCAATGGAGTCCGCGCCGCGCACTCATCTTCGCTACCATTCTCAGGAAGACTACTTGGAATGTACTTGATCACAACCCAATCTTACAATCCAAAATACTGACACAATTCTCTGCAATACAACAGACTGTTCCAATTGTCTGCAGTACAACAGACTATTGTTCCTAAAACGGTAGTGCCATCACTTCTATCGTGGATGTCAAACTGTTCAGATTGACACTCGGTCGTTCCATTTAATTATGATTTAATCATTATATTTATTATACACGTTGCAAATTTAAACAGTTTGTAAATGCGTTATTAAAACTTAATAGTTGATGCGAATCCCACCTCGCCGGAGCATGTTGGTTGAGGTCGAGAACAGATTGTCTTCGCTGTCTGACTCCATGTTAATTGAATCAGATTTTGGCTGATTGGTGAACACAAGGTTGCTATCTAGTAATGAAAGCCGTCGTTGACGAATAAGATGACGGCGAGTGTAAAAGAGCAGCAATGACAGAATGACTAAGGCAGGAATAAGGGCAGCAATCCATTTGAACCACCCTTGTGACCACAATGGTACAAATTTTAGTTGCTGAGGTTCGCTAGCTATGGGAACATCTTCCGGTTGCATTTCTACGACGAGCTCCTAGGAAAAACAATTAATTGCCCCAGACCACTCGAAAGTAATGAAATTTACCGATTTGGATTCAATCACTGACAAAGGCTGAGCTTGCCTAGATTCTTGAGCCACCTCCTGACTAGACGGGTGAACAGCGTTTTGAATAGGTGTGTCCTCATGGAACTTCCAGCGCTTCCCAGTGACCCGCTTATCCTAACAGATACTTTGATTACAATCCTTGATGGCACCATTCATGGGCTTACCTCAAGCGCTAATTCAGCAGCCTTCCTTTTCCTGGGTTGCCGTTTCGGCTGCTGATGCATGACACCAGCGCCCTGAGAGTCATTTTGTTGGAGGCCTTCGACAAAGAGAGGCAGACTGTGCTCGCTGTATGGCTTGTTAACAGAAAAGTCATCGGAAGATGGTAACTGGTCGCCGGAACCATTATCGTGCTCAAGTTTATCAATGCGGATGCCATCAGAGACAGTAATTTTGCCATCGAAATGAACGTCGCGATCGGGCTTGGCTTGAGAGGAGTCAGACAAGCAAGAATCGTCATCCAAAGGAGGTTTGTGAATTTCATCTGAAAGCGATTGCGATATGCCAGCTTCACTATCAAAACGTGAATAAGATTCGTCAGTGTCATCAGCAAGGAGCGAATGTAATATGTCGATTTCATCATCTGAAGTCGAATATGATTGGCCAGCTTCATCACCAGAGAGTGATTTTGGTATGCTGGCTTCATCATCAGGGTGTTCGCTGTATGGCTTGTTAACAGAAAAGTCATCGGGAGATGGTAACTGGTCGCCGGAACCAATATCGTGCTCAAGTTTATCAATGCGGATGCCATCAGAGACAGTAATTTCGCCATCGAGATGAACGTCGCGATCGGTCTTGGCTTGAGAGGAGTCAGACAACGAAGATTTGTCATCCAAAGGAGGTCTGTGAACCTCATCTGAAAGCGATTGCGATATGCCAGCTTCATTATCAAAAAGCGAAGAAGATTCGTCAGTGTCATCAGCAAGGAGCGAATGTAACATGTCGATTTCATCATCTGAAGTCGAATCTGATTGGCCAGCTTCATCACCAGAGAGTGATTTTGGTATGCTGGCTTCATCATCAGGAAACGAGTATGTGTCAGTGTTATCATCAGAAGGAGAATTCGAGGGCGATGATGAACCATAACGATGGAATGCCGTCGAAGTAAGCATCTGAATGAGCGCAGGGCGTAATAATGAATGTTGTGGTTCATCCTCTAACCAGCCTATGATGGTGTTTGGCTTCACAGTACTATGTTAGCAGTTTCTAATGTTTACAAAATGGTTCCTTACCAGCTGATCTTTCTTTTGTTGCCGCTGCTCTCGCTTCTTTTTATTTCGTTTAGCTTTCTGTTTATATGGTCAGTTGAAGAATTAAACACGCCTCATACTTAGGTTATACCCTCACAGCAACATTCACGCTCTGCTGCTGATCCTGCACATAATCAATAGATTGAGAGAGTGAATTATCCTCTAAACTGATTTGTTCTTTCTCTTGCGGTCGGTTGTTTTGCAGTCGGGTCCGCCTCCTCTTACTTCTTGTCGATTTCCTTTTGCTCTGTTTCTGGGCCTAGAAACCTCTCAATCAGAACCTTTTTATGTAAAGTCATCTCTAATAATACCGCTTCATCGCAAACTGAATTGGTAGCAGTATCGGTCTCTGTGTTCTGCTGTGTAGGTGTAGGCTGAATGGACTCAACATTCAGCTGTACATTATCCTCTTCACCCTTCAAATCTATGACAGTGTCTTCTTCATCTGAGGAATCTAAATCCACCCATGAGCTCAACAAAATACAACCTGACAACGAGCAATCAAACCTCGATGGCTTTCCTTGGTAATTTCAAGTAACTTAGCAGCAGAACGTTCACGTTCTTCCCTGCGTTCCTCCTGACGACGGCGTTTTTGTGATAGATTTTTGTGCTTCTGTGAACGTAAGCATCCCAGTCGACCAAAAAAAGAATGACCTTTTTGACAACAACAATTTGATTATCTTCTGTAGATGGATCGTAACTGTCCGCACCTTCTGGCTCTAATAGTTGAAATCTATTATATAGACCAACCTAAAAACGAAATTGGCGAACAATTTCAGCAGTGTTCTTGCAAGTGGCCCACCTGTTTCGTATGACCACGGTTAATGACATCTTCAAGATAAGCGAATGCTGTTGAGCTACAGAACAGGATAGTGAAGAACAGGCTGATATTCATGATGTACAAAGTATAAAATGGAGTGGGAATAGAATATGATGAGTGCCGGCCTCAGAAGGCAGGGCGCTATATCCCAATATACAGGTGACAAAAGGGATGTACTGAATTGAAAGGCCCGCCTGGCCTATCGGTATGGTCAGAAGCCGGATAAAGTTATTATTGCGGGGTCCATCGACCTGGATGCGTCAACGGTGACACAGGGCCATGCCAATATGCCACTTGAGGATAAAGTGCGCTATGCCGCTCTCTGTTATGATCTAAAGTCAAGTGTCCACATACCTGACGTGGTCTTCTGTAATCGGTTTGCCATTTTGGGCTCATCTCAAGGTCATGTGGTTCCGTATGTGGGTAAACCGCTCTTAGACCCAATTCCACTATCCTGCTTGCAACATCAAATTTCAAACAAAGAACAAATAAATTCGAGCTTTTCGTTTCAATTAGTCACAAGAATCGGTTGTGCAGATTCCAGTTTTAACCAGCACTGTTGCTGTAAAACGAAAAGCTTCAAAACTTGGTTTCGTATCGAGACAATGTCAACAGTATAAAAAACAATGCTTAGACGATCAGGTGGATGTTTATCATGGTAAAGAGACGCAAGCTGGAACTTATCAACAGAAAATTCTCAAGTCATTATCATCCAGGTTTCGTCCAACGAAAATATAAAACTTTCTGTTCCTAGAATTTGTAAAATGTGTCATATCCGAAAGAGGATTCTCGGTGACAATTGCTCAATGTAAAGATATAAGTGTATGTAAGCGTCATCATAAAGTCGATGGACGATGATAACTCATAGAGAATTTACAATGATGATTGTCCACTTACCACCTTATCAGAGAATTGACAATTATTGTTAAAGTTAGCTTAAGATCCAGTTTCATTGACCATTGTAAAAGCTACAATAAACAAATTGGCAAGGTTTAGCACATCATAACTCTTAGTTTCACTTAACGACTTACGAGAGTTTGCAGAATGGGCGACGTTAGCATATTGTTTGGAACAGGTATTACTATAATGACATGAGGAGAAAGAATCTCGAATTGTGTAAGAGGCAACGTCCTTTACTTTGCTGTCGAAAGGTTGTGAAATTTGCTAGATAGAATATAGACATGTCAAGCGTTTTTTTCTGGGGAATAATTCGGCATGCTTATGCTTGGAATTATGAAATCTGTGCATTATATGCGATTGCGATGAGGTAGAGACGGGCATACATTCATAAAAGAGGCGAGAAGGTCGAAATCGGTTATAAGCGTTCCTGATCCTTATTAAAATCAGGTTATATGGTGGAAGGCTCTGCACCGCCGGTAGAAATACGAACCATAGGACAGCCCAATCCATGCATCCATAGTCTGGACTTGTATTGAACCAATTGGAAAGGCAGTTGGTTAAATACTGATGGACTAACAAAGGCACTAGCAAAGTCACAACCGATGTTACTATATCAATCCCGAATTACTTGTGGTCCAAGCTTAACATTAAAGTTAACGCTTAGTGTATTAGTTTCAGAAGCGTTCGTGAATTTTGTTCCTGAATGATAGCAATTTCAGACCATATTTACAGGAGAGGGGATTCTGAAGGAGCGCAAACATCTGAATTTGTTGTAGCTTCGTTCATTCTCAATCGACATGGACCGAAGCCCGTAAAGTGGTTTGACCAAACACAGCCACGATAGCAATCCAGGGCTGTCAGGAGCTGATGAAGTCAAGCTAATGCAAATATTATGACGAGTTTGTGAATTCACAAACCTTGCTGCAGAGGATGATTCGACGTCCTTATAAAAATGGATATAACCCAGATACTATTTATCTATAATTCCCGTCTAAATGTTCCCGTTCCGAGAATAGACTCGGACAAGTGTTCCACGTACAGCCAGACAGGTCGTCATGATACTGAGCAACATAAATGCAAGTGAGCAGTATGCAAGTCAATGACTTCCATGACGGATAGATACCCCTGTCTACGTCCGTGTACAATTTCGCCACGTTATCTCTGTTACTGATGTTGTGGTTTGTGTGGAGCGGCCACGCATACGGTTGAAATAACCACCTAAAGTACTGTTACTCATATTCTCGAACTTCGATTCGCTACTTTAAACAGCACGTTGTCTCCGTATTGATCCACTGTCACTTTTATCTTATTGAACATGGCCAACGGAGACGTTGCTGCTACTGCTTTGAATAATGGACATCCATCATCTGTTGACCATAAGTATCATGTGTCCTGGACATCTGCAACCAGACTCGTTATTGATTGGTGGTTGTAGGCTAACGGATCCACTCTGGCAAACATACGATATTCAAAAATTGAAATCAACCCAATCTGTGGAGGTCTCCCAGCTTATTATCGATGAAGGCTTAGTTCACACATCACTTGTACTCAAAGAGGTGGACTGGTTCTTTAACAAGCTAGGCATTGATGATGAATATTTTTATTCAACTCCTATTAGCAACATTGCTAAGCATATCTCTTGCATATATGCTGGAAAAATTCTGGCAATGGCAGGTGGAAGTGATCAGCATGATTTCAATCTCCGGCAAGAAGAGAATGATCAAGCCTTCTTCGCTGTGCGCTCTGTTCCCGGATCAAGACTGTCTCAAGTTTATGATCTCGAAAGGATGATTGATAGAGACTACTTACTGGAAGGTTATTCAGGAAGCGACCAAGTTTCTACTGCAAGTCGAACACTTCCATACCGTCTAAAGGTGTTCAGATCGGCTGGCCCTATCTCCAGCGATCTCGATATTCAGCTTCGATTCTACTTGTTGCAGCGCCCTATCTTCTCTAGCGAGATTCGTCGTCCTTCTTATGTCCAAGGTGTCTGTGAACCAGCCGATACCGATCTGATTAAGATTTCGGATAAAAGGTTTTTTTTGCAAATACTTTGACAAGATCATCCTAACTGCTATTTAGAATGATCGCCCGGTCATCTCCGACAACCCATGCAATCTACAAGTCTGTTATCGACAAAGTTGTTCAACAGCTATATCCGGTTGTGGAAATTTTGTCATCCGCAACCCTTGGCCAACGCCGCTTGGTAGTTGCCTATCATCATGGCAGTGTCCATTCCTTCTTCTCAGCTTTAACCGATCTGTATCATCAGCGGGGATTATACTCCACTAAGAAATTCGTCGAGCAATTCTCTAACGGTTGTTTGTCGCTGCAATGCCAACCTGATTACTAATTGGATTTAGGCGTTACTGTTGTAGCTGTTTACCTGAAACCTCTGCCAGTTTCTGACGATCATGCTTTCAATGAATCGGTTGTTGATGAACGTGTTTTACGGGTCAGTCCCTGCTCACATGCTTTAAAGTCAATGCTAACGCAGAGATAGGTCAAGAGCGATATCTCGTTAATCTATGTCCTTCCTCGACATGCTTTGACGCCGATGTTTTCAGAAGGACGGTTAACTGCAGAAGAAGCGACCTTTGCTTACGTTGGATGGAAGTTTTCGCACCAGTTTCTTTCAAGATATCGCCGAGAGGTAAAAATACTACACTGTTAGGTGAGCGAAATTTAATGTTTAAACAGTACGGAGCACTGCTATCGTCGATTGAAAAACACGAGCCAAGCTTGATTGGGCATTTGTTACGATTGAAGCAAAATCTACGAAAAGATACATTTACAGGTTTGCAACTTCATCTTCTGGAAATTTCATGCTGAGCAAATCTTAGAGGAGCGACTTCTAGAATGCATCCGTTCATATCCGGTTATTATTAAAGCCCTTTACGCCGATTTTGCCCAACGCCATTCTGGTGGTGCGCAACCGAATACGCCATCAACACCACGTCATACCGATCACGATACGGAAGCCCTTGGTATGGTTGTCTCTCAGTATTATATCAACGAATCTAAACAGTTTCAGAATCGCTTATCAAGCTTCATGCGACCTCGGAATTTGATACCCAAATTTTGTTAGCTTTGCTGTATGTAACTTGATGTGTCAACACATTACATTGTCACTCAGATTCTCGTACAGATGCTTCAATCGACACATCTTGCGAACCAATTTCTTTAAGCAACAAAAGATCGCCTTGTCGTTCCGTTTATCCCCTGGATTCCTTGTCCCCGACGAGTAAGATTAGGGCCATGATGAATTGTTTACGTGCTCAGATGCTCTGCAGATACCCTATTATACCTCATGGTGTCTTCTTCGTTGTTGGCTCCGAATTTCGCGGATTTCATGTTCGTTTCACTGATGTTGCTCGCGGTGGTATTCGTATAATCAAGTCCCGAAATGCCCAAGCGTATGCTCATAATGTGGGAAGCGTCTTCGATGAGAACTACAATCTGGCGTTAACGCAGATGAGAAAGGTTTGCTTACAAAATGTGAACCTTTCATGTACTCATATTCTTGCAGAATAAGGATATTCCTGAAGGAGGCTCCAAAGGAACAATCTTCCTTTCGCAATCCCATCAGGACAAGGATGACGTAGCTTTCCGCAAATACGTTGACTCTATGCTTGACATATTACTTCCAAATCATGAAATCCGAGATTATCTACAACTGGTATCTTACTTTAAACGCCAACTCGTTTTAGTCTCAATGATCTCAAAGGAAGAAATATTATTTTTTGGGCCTGACGAGGGCACTGCCAATTTGATGGACTGGGCTTCCCAGCATGCTCGCGGTAAGCCAAGGGTTTCTTTCGTTATGTCTGTGCTGAGAAATGCTCAGCGCGTGGGGCCCATTTCTGGAAAGCTTTCACTACAGGAAAATCGATGTCCTTAGGTGGAATTCCGTAAGCTCTTACAATCTGTTATCAAATTGCTTATAATCTGTAGTCATGACATGTTTGGAATGACCACCCGCTCTGTTCATCAGTATGTCGTTGGTGTTTTGGATAAGCTGGGCTTAAAAGAAGAAAATGTGACCAAATTCCAAGTAAGTCTCGCCACTTGGCATCCCTCATTTGCCAACTTATTGATTTGTATTAGACTGGAGGCCCAGACGGTGATTTGGGAAGCAATGAAATCTTAATCTCTAATGATAAGACAATAAGGTTCATATAGGAATATTAGTTCAAATTCTTACGGTGCTGTTCAGTGTTGTCGATGGCAGTGGTGTATTGCATGATCCTAACGGTATTAACCGCCAGGAGCTTCGCCGGCTCGCTAAAGGCAGGAAAATGGTCGAGAATTTTGATAAATCCAAAGTCTGTGGTGCTTCTCCGGAATCTATCTTCTCTTATTCTTCTTAGCTATCACCTGCCGGATACTTCCTCAGTATCGATTCGCGTATGATTTCGTTGCCTGGCTTTTCGTCACCTATCGAGTCTGGTCTGGTGTTCCGTAATACTTACCATCTTCTTCCTCAAGCAAAAGCGGACCTTTTTGTTCCATGCGGCGGAAGACCTGAGGCTGTTAATCTTAATAACTATCAAGTTAGTTACGCTAATGTTGCAATTAGATATTCTTAATGGAAACTAGGAAATGCTCGATGAAAACGGAAAGTGTCGCTATAAAGTTATAGTTGAGGGCGCTAATTTGTTCTTAACGCAAGAGGTTTGATAAGCGTTGTGCCGAAGTGCGCTTTTCTCAAATGTTTTAGGCCCGACTTCAGTTGGAGAAACTAGGAACGATTATATACAAGGATGCAAGCGCTAATAAAGGAGGTACGTGCTTTCCATCCTCACCATGTTTTTCAAACATTATCTACAGGTGTGACATCATCCTCACTTGAAGTTCTTGCCGCTCTTGCTTTGACCGATGATGAGTTTGCAGAACATATGATGGTTATTGATTCAAAAACGCCTCCAGCGTTCTATACGGCATATGTCAAGCAAGTTCAAACGATCATTGAACAGAATGCCAGAATGGAATTTGAGTGCATTTGGCGTAATTTCGGATTTTTCGTTTTTGCATGCCATTTGATTACCTCTTTAGGTGAACATGAACGCACTGGAACTCCTCGCTGTGTCATCACTGATTTGATATCGAATAAGGTTCTTCCGAATTGCTGTAACCGAGAGTTTGCTGAATTTACGTTTTAGATTAATGCTCTCAATGCCTCATTGTCGAGTTCGTCGCTATGGCAGAACAAGATGCTCCGCTTCAAAGTAGTGTTCACGAACTCTTGTTCACATTGTATTAATATTTGCGGCAGGTCCTTCAAGATGCTTGTCCGCCCCCGTTGACAGATTTACTTGGTGTCGAGGTCTTGGCCTCTAGACTGCCTGAAAGCTACATTCAGGCTATCTTTGGAGCATACCTTGCGTCACATTTCGTGTATCAGCATGGACTGAGCGCTCCCGAGTTTGCTTTCTTTGACTTCAGTAAGTCCATTGGAAGAGCGAAGTTACCTAGATGACTGATTTCTATCAAGTGGAGAATTATATGCATGGAAGCTCTGGATTAGCAAACGAAGAATTTTAAGTGAATCTATATTCATTGATATGATTGTTATCTAGTCGCTATAAATGTATTAGTATGGATTGCTATAGAAATTGAAGATTGTAAGGATGTGAACAATATTAGAATTTATACTTGCATTTCATCATCAGTAATTTTCAATTTCTTGTTGGCCTGCTCCGATGGTTCCGGCTGGCTACTAACCTGGCGAGATTTGGCTCTGGACCCAGGCCCCCAGTTTTCTTCTGGATTCGGCAGATATCTTGCCTGTTTCGGCCCTGACCTCACCAAAGATTGAACAATTGTGAAATCTGCTTTCAAGGTCGGCTGCTTGCTGAGTATCATGTAGGAAGGAGAGCGTTCGCTGAGATCGGCCTTAACAGGGTTCTCTTGAACCCAACACCGTAAAACATCCCAAATAGCATGAGAAGGTGCATTAGTCTTCAAAGAACTTGGAAGTGTATGGGATTGTGATACTCGATAGCCAGCATTGATAAGAGCAGAACGAACATTGATTGATCGAGGCATGACACAATGTAATGTGTGACACATTGATGCCAAACAATAAAATAGAGGAACATCTGGCAGCTCATCTTTCAAAGTCGTAATCAGAGCCTGAAGTCGAGTACGTGATGCAAATATGTGCTGATCGTTATCAATTTGCTTCTGGACTCTTTCAAGAAACGAGTGATCATTAATAGGAGCTGACCACCATGGACCCCCCATCTTCAGAAACGAACCACAATCAGGGCAAACACCAGATGTTGGAGCAACAGCCGAGGTTAGATTATCACCCTTTCCAGTTGGTCTCATAAGTGGAATCAGATGATGGTAATCACATTGAGTACATTGCCAAACATGTGACAGATGCTTAGCAGCATTCGTGGCTTTTGCTTGTGATTTACGAACACGAACGAAGATGCGAACGTAAAAGTCAATATGAGCACTAAGTAAGGGCTCGATAATAAGACCTAGACGTGCAGCTTCCTGACTAGCAAATGCAAGAACAATACGTAGAGCCATCTCATGGCAGTATTTCCCACGATGTGGTACTGCCCCATATTTTGCTGCACAGGCAGCTGGACGACTACCAGCCAATACAGCCAGATCAGTACAGGTAATACAGAGAAGACCACCAGATCGTACAGCACGTAATGCACCAGATATGAAGATATTCGCTGAACCATACGGATCCAGGTCCACGACATCGACCCGGCCGTACTGGCTCATGCACTGGTTGGCGTCCAAGCAGGTGGGTTCCAGACGTTCTGGGCGTTGAAGATGGGTATTAGCTGCAATATTATCACGAATAGTTTGAACGGCAGCTGGATCGATATCATTAACAATGATACGAGATACATCTGATATTTCATGTAGATAACGCATTGAACGTAATCCTGTAGCTGATAATGCCTCAATGATAGATAGACCTGGGTATGGTGACGACGATTTAGCTGATCTTGCATGCTCTTCCTTTTTCAGCTCATTAAAAGCTGATAGAACAGCTATAGATAGATCACGATTCACTACTTGAACTTTATTGTAGAAGACATCCTATAGAACAGGAATACATATCAGCTGTATTGCTCGGCAGATGATAATCCAGGGACCAGTACGTACCTGACGTCCTTGTGGAACAAATATAGACGCGGATCCTTCCGTGACTCTATTGAGATCAACAGTAGCCCTCATGATGGTTGTTGCAATGAATGCCCGTCCTCGTGATACAATAAGATTGGCCAGATTCAATCTGATATAATGACAGATTACTATATTGACAAATTGGGAGATTTGTTTTAAGGAAATTGGGTCACGGACTCCGAACTACCTGATTTGTCTCAATAGTATTATGAATACAACATGTTTATTAATATATTTTTGTATGCTGTTAATCACTTGACATTGTCATTACTGTTGTTTTTTAACAACTACAGTTGCGGCAATCTTAAA
>RBZT01000706.1:0-48653 GCA_003693705.1 Polymyxa betae
ATTCTTACTCTTTAAAATCATTTCTTTATTAATCCGCTCATTCTTGATTTTTAGGCGAAAATGGCGAAACATCGGCGGGCGATGTCTGTGCGCTATTCGAGACCATGGAGGCGTTCTCGTTGAGTGTTCGGTGCTGGATTTCATGAGTATCCGTTGATGCTGTCATCATCATTATAATTTTCGTGTTTTAGGTGCTATCTCTCTAACAAGACAAGATGGAGGTGCCGATGTTCGTGAATATGGTCGTCAAGGTCAAGAATATCAATGGGCACTGCGTATAGGTGCCCATTTGTCATTTTTCACTTTTTTCAGATGGGGAAACCTCTGCTGTTTTTGTTTTTAATAAATCACAAAATGTATATAATTGACTTGGCAATCCTTACGATAGACATATATGTATATATAGGTCAGGTGGGAGACTTATGCGCTATTACTATGAAGGTCTTGAGTGCAATTCTGTTTGTTTTTTTTTTTACGTTATTGGGGTTGATTTGTTTTTGCTTTTCCAAATCAAACCCTAAACCCATCATGTATATCATTTAATATTTTTATCAGAATATCTACTGACTGAATATGTCTTTCGTTGTTATCCTCTATATTTTTCTGACAACGAATATTTATATCATTGAAACGTTCAATGCTACATTCGTTTCCTTCAATAATATTCATATTTTCAACAACAACTTTATCTATGCCAGTGTCTTTAAAAACACGTGATGCTATTCCCATTATAAAACTATGATATTCCCATTTAAAATATAATTTACTATTCCATCTATTAATATAATTACCAAATTTATCGTCAAATCTGTAAAATCCAGTTTTATATACTCCTACACCATCAATACTAAAACCAACAGTACCGACGCATTTATCAATACTTTCATCATTGTATTTTAATCTTATTTTTCCAATCATTAAAATAAATCCTCATTATTATTTTCAGTTTTTTTCGTATTTTTTTGAAACATCGTTTTTCATATTTCTTTTCTGTTTTTTCAGTTCTCAAATTACTCTCAAAATTAAAAAACTGGCATCATAACTTGAATTCCATTTATTGGTTTAATTAATTTCAGTGGATTGTCTTTATCAGTAATAAGTTCAACATCTTTATCATCATATAAATATTTTACAGAATACATTATTAAAATAAATCCTCATTATTATTTTCATCATTTTCCCCATTTATATTTCAATATTTACCCCCAATTTATTTCTGTTTTCATTTCAAGTTGTCGGCGGGTTTTATTCTTATTATATTTCCATGAAAAGGTGGAAGCAAAATGAAAAAGGTGGAAGCACCGCATTAAAACATCCACCAACTTTTTTACATATTTTATTTTTAGATTTCAAAATTATTAAAAATATAGTGTTTTTAGTGTTTTTTGTATGGAATATACACGTTTTTACCTATTTCTTAATAAATATAATATTCAAGGTTATAAGGTCTTTTAATGCGTGGAGGCGTGGAGGCAGTGCAGGCAAAATTTCGGCAAAAAACCTTTTCTCCTTTTTCTGAAAAAAAAATAATTTCAATTTTTCTTGGATAATGAAAACTGAATTAACAAGAGAATTTGCCTCCACATCGTCCATTTGCCTCCACACCTCCACATATTAATAATTTTTTTTCAGAAAACAGAAACTGAAAAAAACAAGGGGGATTGCCTCCACCCTTCCACCGCAGATTTAGTTGCGCGCAGTTATATGCGGATTGATTGCGGATTAATATGCGTGATTGATTACGGATTAATACTTAATATCATTACGGATAAATCGCCCCTGACTTGAATACCACCCATCCCACAATGATATTATTGAAATTGAATACCACCCATCCCACAATGATATTATTGAAATTTTTTTTTTCAATAATATCATTGTGGGATGGGTGGTATTCAAGTCACGTTTTTGTGACTCGTATAGTCCGATTGTGTGCCTATATATGTGAATCATATTCATTGTGACTTATGCGCGATTGTACTGTTGAAGATCCAATATTGATATATCTTCCTTGGTGAACAATGCAGGCGCGAGCACTTTGGGTTTATCCCCAATGCAAGGTAGCATGCACTGATGCACATGTCTTCCTTTGGGTGGCAGAAACCGATAGGAACCGAAGCGACACGTTCGCCGAAAGCACCTGAATTCCTTTTATCTTAAAAAAGTATGCACCGTTGATATAGACGTTTTTGCCCAAGCTGGTCGATCTGCCATGCTATTCATCAAAATAACTTTAATCTGTCAATCTGTCAGCAATGGTAGATTGTATATCTATCCAGCACCTTGATAAGCCTGGAACGAGACGAATCAAAGATTACGAGCCATCTCTTGTTAATCATATTGATCTCAGATGCGATCAATTTTAAGAAGGCCTGACTCGAGAAGTATGAGCAAGAGGTCATGAGCACTGATGAAGTTTTGCATCTTGCTGCAGGAGGCAAAGTCAGATGCGAAAACAAATGTGGCCAATCCTTGCACCATCATAGCAATATGTGACAATGCAATCACCATGTTCTCAATACCTGCATTTTGGTATGCTGTCCATTTCTACAGGTTTAAAACGCCATAATTGCCACCTAAACCACACTCTTGCATTGGCACCTCTGCTTTATGGAATGGAGCATCGAAGTCGTAGAAGAGATCGCCTTGCATCCAGTCATTCATTAACTCTTTTTTTGCGCCTTGTGTCATGGTTGTGCTGGACAAGCTGACAAATGTTCAGGTATCCTTCCCAGAACAAGTTTGCCATCGAAGGGAATGAGAATCGGATCTGAGAACAGCTGAGAATAGCTTTCAATCTGGCAACAAAATTACCTGAAGGTCATATGATATTGGCCAGTACGGAAATGTTTTTGAATCTTTCCTTTCGCTGAGAAAAATTTCAGGGCATCTATCTTCATTCTCCAGCTCTTGTGCATAGATATAAAGCCCGTTTGGGCAAGACTCCAATGGTATGGGTTTAAGAGTCAAGAAATGGTCGCGTAGTATAATACGCTTGGCTTCTTTCCAGCTTGACGGAAACTGTTTTTAAATCGGGATCGGATTCCCTGCTGCATGGCCCAGCTTTGTCGACATTTCATGTAAGTGAAGGCTGAGCAACTCCTCAAGAATTTTTGCTGTTGATACTAGAGCGGAATCACTGGTTGGCGAATTTTCATAATCTTGCTCTTGATTTTCTGCAAATGACCAATGCTGTCGAGTCCTAGCTCGTGTAACTGGTTGGCGTGAATATCCGGCAGCGTCTGCAGCATCGCTCTTACATCCTCCATGGAGTTGAGTATTTCACGCTCGAACTTGAAAAGTACATCAGTGGTCGGATCAACATACCGAGCTTCAGAAGTCACGTCTGAATCTGAGGCAGCAGAGGTCTAGTTTCATAAAATTATATGTGTGATGTAGATAAATTTTCAGGACCGCTGGTCCAACTGGACAGAAAAACGTCCGTCGCTCTCTATTGATGGAACGGATTTCATCAGCGCAGGTGATTTCTCTCAAAAAATTTGCCATGCGGGTCTGCGTTATGAAATTGGTCTCGCATTGGGATGCTCCAAGATCGTTCATATAGCAGGTGGGTATATCGCCGGCACATGGTCCGATCTCAAAATCGCACGAGAATGTCTGGTTCCTCGGTTAAGCGAAGGTGAGCAAGCCGCAGCCGATTTAGGATATCAAGATGGAGATCAATATTTTTAACACCGTTTAAATCAGGCCTCCTTAAATACGGATTTTTCCTTATATTCCGTATTTTACTAATATACGGCACCGGCTCAGATCCAAATACGGAACATACGGATCTTTATTAGAAAAGGCTTTATTTCCAGGCAATTGCTTCAGCAATGACCGAATCTATCGGCAATGTAAAACGCCCTCCAATGAAAACGGCGTTATTGCTGATCTATGGATGTCTTTTCCCACTTAATGACAGAAAAGTCGCTTTATACCGTAGTAGTATTGGGAAAAAATCAGCTCTGGAAAATTGTTCTTCAGGCCAGGAGTCTGTCCAAGCCTCGCAAACTAGACTCGGTCCTAACTGAATGGCGCAACTCAAAGCTTTCGTCTGTGCGATATCTCGCGGATTCAATGACAATCAGCTGAGAGAACGACAAGGCTAGTCTTGGTCGCTGGTGGTGTTGTTAACATCATCGCGTAAGGCGTCAACCGATCTGAGACCATCAACAATTGTGAGAGAATAATTTGCCCGGATGGTGAAGACGCCTTGATCACTGATTAGTCCAATCAAATAGCTCTTACTGACCTGCCTGTTCTTCTTAACGTCGAAGCCTTCACTTGACTCTTGGGCTGCTTCTTCCGGAATGCGTTCAACAAACGCGAATCGCTGTAAAGTAGTAACTTGTTCTTGTACCGCCGATTTTTTGCTGCTGAAGTGTGATCCTTCGCCCTTGTAAGCTTAAAACGCACTCCCGGGCATGGTTAGATAATTCTCATGACAACTGCAATTACGATCCACCAGCTTGGCGCCGGAAGTTTTTGCAAAAAATTATTTTCTTTTTTCAAAACAAAAGAAAATTTTCAATAAAAATATTACGAAATACGGAATTTCCTAGGAGAGAAATACGGATTCTATTTATAGATTTCCGTAGTTTAGGAGGCCTGGTTGACAGAAGTACAGAAAAATTTCAACGAAACCGTTAACAAACGGTCCAAACATTTCCAGACAGCCGGGCTCGGCATATTCTGTACTTTACTGGTGTTGCCATGCTGATTCAGCTCTCTCTGAAATGCGAGCCTTTGTTTGACGTCAAATCTCGTCTTAGTTAAACAATCAAAAACGGATTTGTTGAAGTAAACCGCCTCAGAATTCGGATAACACTGTGCAATTTATTCGAACATGATAGACGAGGTCGTTTTGGAAATTGAATTTGCAAACATGGCGTTTACCGTAGCTTCCAGACAGACAGTTAAATTACCGCTGCACAGTTACGCAGATTCTCCTGGCTCCCAAATAACCGCCACCGGTGGCTCTAAATTACCCACTTTTAAACACGAGCAAAAGAGGTCTCTTTTTATTTTAGACCAGTTTCTAACTTGGACCCACGTTTTAAAGGCCGCCTGTCGTGACCTCCATACTTGTGCATATTCAGAACATTGAACGACCGGAACGAACCAAGACTGTAGCATGACTGAAGCCCGAGAAACAGCAGAGTCGACGTAATAAAGAATAAAAAAAGTTCAACTGATTGATGCATTTCAAGGCTACGCAAGCTGATAATCTACATCTTGGAAGCCTTCACGGCGAATAAGATATTAAATCGGAGTTCATCTCGAAAAAAAAATAAAGAAAAAAATGAGCGGAGTCCGCACGACAATCTTGAGGGCCGTGGCTTAACACGATTACACGAACATGTTCCTATCGCGATGTTTTGGTCGCCTGCAGCCAATGGGATGCAGAAGCCGCCTTCTACGACCAATGAATGGTAGCACGCTGGCCGCCGATGCTGCGCTGAATCTCAAGCCATCAACGATCCCATCTATCAGCATTCAGTCTTCTTCCAATGCTGTCTCTAATTGTGCTCGGTTTCTTTGCGTTTTACAAAAGTTTTCGCTAAACAAGTTTAAAAAAAATTTCAACCTTTGCTTTGTGCTTTCTATCTGTGCAAACTTTTCCTGCCGATTCCCATCAATGTTTAAGCTATTGCCGCACAGCTCTCTTGTTGGCTCTTCCATCTAACTATCACAATCAGGGTTGTTTGCGTGTTCGGGCCTGGTTTTCGGTATGGTCGTACTGGGCGGCGTCACCAGGTATGCGATCCCTTCGGATTCGTTTTTTTGGCTCTGACTGTTTACTGCAGACTGACGAAATCTGGTCTTTCCATGGTATCATTGAAAGCCAGATTCCGCCATTCGTTGTACTGAATCATCTGTGTCAAAGGTTGATTGGAAGATCCAAGGTGGACTCCCACCAATGTCTCCGGAATCCTGGCAACACGAATTCGACAAATACAAACAGTTCCCTGAATACAAAAAGTACGGCGGCCTTTGGGTTGAAATCGCCTCTTTATCATCCTGTTGCATCTTCGACCTTCAAACTTAATTATTCGAATTTCTTTCTTTTTCAACGATCAAAGTGTTCAGCCGATTTTTTTCGGAGTCTCGTTTTTCCCTTCGTTTCAATGCAGTGTTACTTCGAGATTCTTCTTACCCGATGATTACAGGGCTCGTTGTGGAATGACTCTTGAAGAATTCCAATCCATCTACTATTACGAATGGGGTCATCGTATGCTGGGGCGGGTTCTCGGCGTCGCCTTCGCTGCCCCTTTCGCCTGGTTCGCCTGGCGTGGCGCTCTCAGCCGTCCCTTGACCCTGAAACTCACCGGTCTGCTGGGTTTTGGTGGCCTTCAGGGTCTCGTTGGCTGGTGAGAAAAATTCTTTCAATTTCCTCGCAATTTAAATCGAATGCCGAAGCTGATAGGGTGTCTAACACGTCTTAATCAGGTGGATGGTGAAATCGGGTCTCGAAGAGCAGCCTGAAGAGTTCGGCGAGCCTCGTGTGAGTCCATATCGTCTGGCGACCCATCTGATCTCAGCATTCGCTCTGTACGGCGGGCTGATTCACACCGCCATCGGTGAACGACGCTCCTGGAATCCGGTGCTCGTCCCGAGACGGGTTCGTAGCGCCGCCATGGGCGTCGTCCATCTCGCTGTAGCGACAGCCATGTCGGGGGCCTTTGTAAGTCTTCCAGCCCTTCCTATTTGTTGATGGTTTCATATTGTTTGAGAGGTTTCTGGCTGAAAACCTTTTCGGAAAAGTTTGGACGTAACATTATTTTTGAACTTTTTTCTGGTTGAAAACATTTCGATGTAACGTTATGGGAAAAAATTTCAATGTAACATTACAGTAGGTAGCTGGAAATCGAGCTGGTCTGGTCTATAACGAATGGCCTTTAATGGGGAATGGTTTCATACCGGATGATCTCTCTCTACCACATCTAACAGAGTCTCCATGGCGTAACTGTTTCGAGGTCTGTCTTTCACCAAGCTCGCTTTCAACCTCTCTCTCTGCCTTTCTGAAGCTTTCGCTTTTCGTTCGTTTAACAAAATTTGAGATTTTCAGCATTTCCGCCTTTCACTTTTCGTTCGATTTCTTCCAACAAAGTTTTAGATTCTCTGCATTTCCGCTCTTTCGAAGAACGCCTCCTGAATCGATCAACAGAACATGTCGTTGGTCCAATTCGAACACCGGACGCTGGCGTACGCGACGCTCCTGTCCGCCGGCCTGCTCTGGATCGCTGCCCGTCGCCCGCACGTACCGGTCCTGGCCCGACGTGGCGCCAACCTCGTGACCGGGACGGCGTTAGCACAAGCCTCGTTGGGTATCGCGACGCTGCTGACTCATGTGCCTGTGGAATTAGCGACGATGCATCAGGCCGGATCTCTGGCTTTATTAACGTCTACTATCTGGCTATTACGACATATTCGCATCAAATAGGTTAAAACGCCTTCGCTCTCGGCTTCGCCAAATTCGACGCCTTTGGCGTTTTTTCCCGATCTTGAAACAGAACGATGAGAAGTTCGAATCGGAATAACACAGACAAAAGTTCTGCCCTTTGATGAGCTCGGACTGCCACGATCCAGGCTTCGTTTGTGAGCGAATTTCCTCGTTTGGGGTTAGGGTTTAGGGTTTCGATCAGACCGCAACTGCGCTGGCGGACTTGCCCGGGTATTGGATCGGGTCGCCAGCCTCGATCTCGAAATCGCTCGACGACGACGACCGGTATCGGGCGAGTATTCCGCGCTGCCGTCGCCATGTCTTACGGCAAGACCAGCAAACCTCGTCAGGCGAAATTGGTGACGAATGCGGCGCGTGCGACCGCCACCCACGGAATCGTCTTCAGTAAGCCAGCAAGCGGCCCTGCCGCCGAACGTCGTCGTCATCGTACTGACCCGCGTCTTTTGATCGCTCACAGACAAGGATTTCGGCCAGCACATCTTGAAGAACCCGCTGATCGTCGATTCGATTGTTGCTAAAGCTGGCATTAAGAGCACCGATACCGTCTTAGAGGTAACGTTACATTTTAGGCCTTCATTTTTTCTCAGATTTTTTTTGTGATTTTTTTGTTATTTTGTTAATCTGTTTTTTGTGCTTTGGAAATCTGGTTTCATTCGTCGGAATGTTTTTCTTTTTCTGGGAACGTTCGATAACGAACCTAGAGGTAACATTACATCAATCGAGTTCGCTTTTACGCCTTCATTTCTCAGTTTTTTTGTGTGTTTTTGTCCTGTTTTTGCTTTGGAAATCTGGTTTCATTCCTCGTAGTGTTTTCTTTATTTGGGAACGTTCGATAACGAATCGATTTTATTCTGCAGGTGGGTCCAGGTACCGGGAATTTGACCATCAAATTGCTGGCTGTGGCCAAGAAAGTGATCGCCATCGAGCTCGATCCACGAATGGTCGCCGAACTGCAGAAACGGTTCCAGGGCCATCCGGACGCCCGCCATCGACTCGAGATCATCCATGGCGATTTCATGAAAGTCGATCTGCCCTTCTTCGACGTCTGTGTCGCCAATACGCCCTATCAGATCTCATCTCCTCTCACATTCAAATTGCTCTCACATCGGCCCATGTTCAGGTATCATTCTCAGAGACGATCAAATCGATGTCGTCGAAAACTCGTTTCGTTTTTTGCCAAATTTCTGAAATCGTGTTTGCAGATGCGCCGTGTTGATGTTCCAGAAAGAGTTCGCACAGCGCCTCTACGCCCAGCCGGGATCGGCGTTCTATTGCCGTCTCAGCGTCAATACGCAGCTGCTGGCGAACGTTGCTCACCTGCTCAAAGTCGGCAGGAACAATTTCCGACCACCTCCGGTACGACTTTCCTTAATCACGCTTTCCGCTCGCCATTGTTTCGTCTCGTCCGTTTTCTCTTCTTCGTTTTCTCTCTTTAATTTTGATGACAACTGATTTTTTTTCCATTTTTTTTCAATGACGTGATAATCCGTTGTTTGCAGCAAGTCGACTCGTCGGTGGTGCGTTTAGAGCCCCGGAACCCGCCGCCGCCCATCAACTTCGTCGAATGGGACGGGCTGGTACGGCTGTGTTTCAACCGCAAGAACAAGACCCTGAACGCCGCGTTCTCGTGCAAATCCGTCCTGGAGATGGTCGAGAAGAACTACAAGACGTACTGCTCGCTGCATAATCTTCCTCTCGAAGTCGTCGATTTTAAACAAAAGGTACGACCTCTTTGGCTCTTCAATCGGAATTGACGCAGCGCGTTCTCATTTTGTTTGTTTTTTTCGTTTTGTTTTCGGATGTCTGCAATGGCGAAATTCAAAGTTTTCATCGATTCACGTTTGTTTTTAGATATCAGACGTCCTAGCCGAGCTCGATCTTGGCGATAAACGTAGCGCCAAATTGGATCTCGACGACTTTATCAAACTGCTCGACGGATTCACCAGAAACAACATTCGATTCTGTTAATATACATTCTATTACTGCTGATGCGTGATGTCACCCCATATTTGTGCGAATCGTGAACAAAATTGGCTTTTGAAACCATCTACGTTTTTCAACTTTTTGTTCGTCTTTCTACTCTCGTAATCAAGGCTGTGCTGCCAAGTTTAACATTGAGCAAGGCAACCTCGTGGCTTCCCAATCTTTAACGTCTTATAAGTCAGCGCCGTTCATTGTGTATATGCAGTCGTAGTCTTTGCCGATCGCTGAATAGAAGAAATCAGCTTCCTCATACGATTCGCAATCGATTATAGTGGGCTCGATAACGTACGCGCAAATCTCGGGTCGTTGACGAGCTGCAGGCGGTTGCTGGATTTCGGCACTCCTCAGCCTTCAGCTTTTAAAAGGTCCAATCGCAGAAGAAAAGAAACGATTTTCTGCTGAAAGCATTCCGCAAAGTAGGATATCACCATTTAGAGCGAAAATGGCAGGCCCAGGATTCGGTGATCAAATAACGCAGGGCGTTTGTGAATTTATAGAGCTCAAGCGACATATCTGGAATTTCTAAGGACAACAGCGAACCTTGATCGAAAAAAGCCATCAAAGTTCTCTCATACAGTTGACCATTGATGCAGTGATAACCGGATTCTGCGTTGCGGGTCAAATTTGGATCGAATCGTCCGTTGTTTGCAGATTGCGCTTCCGCGTCCCTAAATCCGTTTGCGGTTCGGCGTCGCCCGTTTCGGGTCATTGGTTTCCTCATTTGCCTTTAAGAAAACTGCTATACATCGGTTTACCATGCTTTCACGCGCGCCTTTACTTTCATTCAGCATCGCTCTTCTGCTTCATGGGGCCTTTTCAGCTGTAATGCTACTTGAAATCCCAACTTTCGAATGTTTACAATTTTACAGTTTTCGGAGATCGACATTGAGGATAATAGCCTGCCATGTACAAGTTTCGATATCGCTCTTGACAACTCTTTCTTGAACCCGCAAACCCATCCTGACGAACTTGCACGCCGTCAACGTCTATCGCCAAATGAATCTAATAATCTGCTCGATAAACTCTTTGGTAAATTCATTCATGGTGTTCTAATCGCATTTAAACAGGCAGAGGTTGATATCATGAAGACGTTTCGATCTGGAATTTAACTTTGTATAATTTAGGTTCAGACACGTGCTGTCGAGCTGACAGAGAGGAAGGCTTTTAAGACCAACGGGGCCGGGTCGGTGAACAGGCAGCAGAAACCGAGCAGGCTGGGGGCGGTCGATCAGGCCTGGAGTCGTTTCCTCTCTTCGCTCAAAGACAAAATTCCAGAGCAAGAATTCAAGAACAACCAGGAGAACATTCTATTTGTACAGTACATGTAATCCTGTAATCCTGATAAGCTTGGATTGGATTTGTAATTACAATTGTCTAAATCGGTGAAGGCAGAAGTTACGTCCGCTGCATTGACGTATTGTCAGTGTTAACGTTCAGGCTTGAGATTCGTTTTTGTCTGATTCTTGATTATCCTTGATCAACATTGAAATTTAGCCGATGATGGAGACGCTGCAGCATTGAAAGAAACTGTTCTAAGGAGCCCGAATCCCAACTTGATGGTAACAGTCAATCTTAGTGATTTTCTGTTTCCTTTAAACTACTCAAGACGTTGGAAATATGGCTCAGTCCAATAACGATGTCTGCCTCTGAACTTCAAAGCTAAAGCGTTGAGGCAACGCACTAGAACATTGCAAATAGATAACTATGAATTAAATCATTTGAAGTTAAATTATGATGGGCGGTGCCCATATACTGGAAGATATACTGAGTGGAAGAGCTGGGCATGGCCAGATATCGTCATGACCGCATTGATCAGATTTGAAGCTGACCACCTAACGAAGATGCAATCAGAAAACACCACTAAAACAGCTGGGTTTACGAAAGCCTCGACATACTTCAAACATTCGTCGCTCGTCATTAACGTGAAAGCATGTATCCGCTATAAACGCTTTGGCCTTTCGGAGCGTCGAATCCGCGCCACGATGTTGCAGTAAATTATATCGGAACGTGACGACAGGTCGGTCTTGCTTATAATTGGCGCTAAGCAAGTTGAAATACTTGAAAATTCCCAATAGCAAACGGATCTTACGATTGCTCCGTTTCTCCAGCAAGCCATTCGATTATCAAATGGTCTGGTGGGCGCCTTGTTAGATGCTCATTAAGATAGGAACCAAACTCCTTCAAATCCTTTCGTTTCAGGATAATCCCATTCATTCCTTCACCGAAAAGGAGTCCGATCCAGTCAGGAAAGTGCCTAATTAACATACAAATGAGAATTGCCAACAGACATTTTTCGCTCGATGAGACAAACCTATTTGCTTTTTCAATCAAATGAATGATTGCATTCAATCCATCTGCGCATAGGGAGAAGTCATCTTCCATGAATAAAATGTAACTCGGCTTTAGATTCGTGCGAGCAAACTCCAACATGAAAACAAGGTCACGAGAATGCCTTTGAACTTTCCAGGAAGGATTTTTGTCGCCACCAATATCAGCTCCAGGTGGCTCCTTCTCCTTTAACCGACCTGAATTCTCTACAAAAATAAACTCGGGCCTATTCTTGAACCGATCTTTTGCTGAATAAAATCCTGGATGCGCTTCCGAATTCTAAGCGGCAGTTAGTGACTGAGAAATATGAGAAGTCTTCAAAATGCTTTCTTTAACAATCATAGCAGCAACTTGTAGCTGATTATCTGAAGAGATCTGGCTGGCGATCTGGTCTAATGTTGGACTGAGCTCATCGGTGCGCCTGTGGATCGTCGGTATTGCAAATAGAAGCCAGGGTTGAATTTTTTCAGGTGAAGAACTGATTTCAAAAACTACAGATTCCTCTGAAAGCGTGACGTGATTGGCCAGCAAAGACGTTGGTTCTCTGCCCATTGCAACCAGCAAAACGACAGTCACCAAGAACGTGCATAGAATCAGGACATAAAACAGTATCTGGAGTCGAACCAGAGGCGGTCGTTGCCGACCCTCGCTCCCAATCATTGCTGATGAAGACTTGAACTAGAATGGCATTCTAATCGACAATGAAAAACCGGGGGGACCCAATCCTACCCCATTCATCCAGCTCATCATTCAGCTAAGAGCTGCTAATGTTACGAAACTTCAGCACTGGCTAAATGAAATGTTATACCGTATTTGGAAAAAAAATACAAAAAGTTCGAGATATATTTGAAATAGATAAGTTAGTGAGCTGGTAAGCATGGGCAAAGTCTGCTTGTCGACCAGTGGGTAGCTTCGCATGTCGGCCATTGCTCTGATGTCAAACAAAAACCCCAAACGTCAGGCTTCTGTCGATTCGAGACGAAATTTGGTACATCACTGCCAGTGACACCTCCTCGACAGCCCCGATCGCATGGGAAGTGCATTTGTAGCGAAGAGCAATGGTTGATGTACTGGAAATGATCTCGAGAGCAGCTCCATGTTCCATTACTTATCGACCAACAAGTATCCTTGCAGCTAGCTAAAGCGATGTTAAAATTTCGGAAACAAATTGTAAGTTGAAAAATTTAAAAAAACAACTACCCCCTTCTTTGCCTGCAGTTACAACCAGTGAGGGATTCCTTGAAAAACGATGTTCTGGTGGACAAAAAGGGGATATTCGCTTATCGATCAAGAATAGAAAACGTTGGGGGCCTGTCTGCAGAACGGTGACGCCCTTATAATCCGTTCGTGGTGTAGGTAAAGTATTCAGCTCCGCGTGTATTTTGGATTCATAATCTTCCAGGAGATACAGATAGAGGTAGTATTCTGGCTCTGCAGAAGGATTTGACGTGATCAGCGTTGATAATATGCCTATAGCGGTTACCATAGTCAACTGGAAAGGACGGATATAAATGTCAACAGAAAGAGATTTGAAGCATAGAAAGCTAGAAAGAGAAATTGCAAATTCCTACCGCCGAAAACCTGCGCCTTCGAAATATACTCTTTCAAATGCTGGTCGTAATTGTGTTGCAGTAGATAGCTCAAATCACCAAAATCTTCAACCGGGTCCTCGGCAAATTTGGCCAGCGCCAAATACTTGGAAAAGAATTCGCGGGATACTGTAGCACCAGTTGCACCGATATTCTGATTCCTGGATATCTACAGAATAATCAGTCGACCACTAGATTCAAGCTTCGAGAGTCTTAAACTTACCCTTGGTGCAATGCATGATCTTCCTTTGCTAACAGTGTCAAGCCTCATCCAATGGTCCCAGTGATCTAATGGGAACACTGGCCCAATCTCCATCCATAGGTTTCGCTTCACCATCCAGCCCTTGACAAAACATTTACTGAACTGCGACAAATTTGTTGACGTAGTACCAGTCCGGGAAAGAAATCCGTTCTAAACAATGCTCGATTGTCTAAAGAGTAAGGAGCAAGGCCAAGATCGTTCCAGGACGATATACACCAGATACTCTGAGCAACAGTGTTAAAAACATGCTGATTCTTATTGCAGCGTTGGAAACAATATCAATAATAATACAATGCAGATTTACAGACCGGGTCTAGATCAAGGAGTGGAGCAGTCTGTTCGAATAGGATCAGAGCATCTTCCGACAGCAGAAGATCATCTTCTATCACAACAACATGTGAATGGTTACGCTGGAGAAACAGCTGGTCTAATGCCCAGCGGTAATGCTGAGCAAGATAGGCTGTAGCGTCCTAAAAACGAATATAAATATGCATCTCTCGAATTACGAAACATGCAAGCCTGCTGTGGATATAGAAGAGGCTCTCTCTTATGACGAATGTGAGTAACCCAATCGGAATGCAATTCCAGCAGCGCTGCAATGTCAGAATTATCTTCATCTTGCGATGCGTAAATAGCAAATTTCGAGCGTCTCGGCAGCGATTTTAAACCTATAACAAGACAGTCGTCATTTGTCATACACAGAATCTGTAGATTACTGAATTCAACATACGATCTAGAACTGCACTGAGATAATCAGGCCGGTTGTAGGTCAGAACAAGGATAGCTGGATTTCGTGTAATATCATCGAAGTATTTTTCCTCGCGAATGATTTTCCTATACAGGTCTTCAATGGAACTCTCCCTAACTGTCTTTATTGGCGAATCCGGCATCAAGGGATTGATAGACATGATATTCTAAAGCAGATAATTAACCAATAACGGAGGAAATGGAATTTGTATACCTGATCAATGGCTGCGAACTGGAACGGCAACAACATCGTAGTCCCTAGAGCCAGAGACACCATCACGAGGAGAGCAACTCTAAAATTCCGTCGCCACATCGGCCATCGCCTCTCTGGCCGTGTCGCCATCGTCAATTCTCCTGCATCGGGTATCTGATGACGCCCTTCTATCTCAAATGAAAAGAAAACGGGTCCCGCCCCTGTAACAGGCACCTTAGGTACAGTAAAACCCTTCTGATGGGACCTTTACTATCAGTGATCGCTCATCCTGCCATACCTAAGATTAGAGTCTTTGCGACCGATGAATGAAGAGTGCTTGAAAACCGGCATACGACCCAGATACAAGGTTGGGGTAGCACGTCTGATCAATAAGGCTATCCTGTGGCTTTAGAATGATACCGTCAAAGAAGTTTATATAAGAAGCTAAGATATTACTAATGCTTATGCTGTGTTAGCTTTTGTTGTTTCAGAATCACGAAGCCTTGTTAGAAGATTATATAGAGCGTTTTGAAACGCCATGGGTGAGCTTAGCAAGAGGATATGTGCTAACAGAGACCTTGTTCTTATCCCACTCGGCCTGGAAAACAGTCACTTTAGCTCTGTTCCAAATTCTATGCAGCCTTAGTAAGCCATCCTGGATTCTCTGAGGTTCGCGTTCGATAAGGGCAGTGATCGCTCCAATAAATGCAAACATGATAATCAATCCGATCACGAGAATGATAACAAGGAATGAGGTATATGCTATCCCGGGATACAGCTTCAAAGGCAGAGGCAATAGCTCCATAGATCTATAACAAAATAAGTTTAAACAAATTGATTCTTGCAAGCAGGATTTTTGGGAAAAACTAACCTGGCGATGGCTTCGTGAACTCGTAGACCATATCTAATCTGTCGCGTCCTGAAATCTTGCAGCTCATCCAGGGTATCCGGTTTCTCATTTTTCAGCATGTATCGAAGTGTCTGCACAATGATGAACTGGGCTTCGAATTCGTCTTTGAGATCGGCCGCTTCTTGCAAGGTGAATGGCGATTTACAACGTGCTTTAAACTGTTCGAGATCTTTCATTGAGACATCATCAAGGCGCCTGATAGAGCATTCTTTCACGAGAGCCATGGCCCTATCAACGTATCGATTTTGCTGTCCATCTTCTGTGATATAGCTTTAGAATATGATTACGAAGACGGCTATCTTAACGACTTTGTGAAAGGTACAAAAGCAGAAAACTACATAAAATCCAAAACCGTACTTAATATTTGCAATTCATCCCAGAGTCTCCTATTGACCTGGTAGAAAACTCGGTCATCTCTTGGGCCAGTTCTGGGTTCTGGTGCATCTGGATTGAAAGGGTGACAGCCGAGCGTGCCAAACACAGAGGCAGACGAGCTCGAGCATCCGATGATAATGGCAGCATAGACAGCTGCTAGCCAGTGTCTGATCTTCATAGCTATGATGTGAGAGCCGATGGAATCATTGATCGATGACCGACATCATCTGCTAAAGAGGTTCCGGCATCCGGAACCATTATTGATTAATCCTGAAAAATCAACCAACTCAATTTTCCAATATCCATATCGATGTTAAATTGTATTAAACATGTTGCAATTAGACTTATCTGCAAAATTTTGTCAGAACAACTACGAGGAAGTGAAACTGCAATGTGCAATGGAATCGAAGCGGTAGACAGTTCGCACATCATGGCATTCCTGAACCTATTAGACCGATCGCCAAAAAGCTGAGAGAATTTCGACGACGTTCAGATTCGAGACGAAATGTCGCCGGCGCCCATTGCGGATGGCTACTTATATTTTTATAAAACAAGGGCGAACGTTTAAAAATTGACGCTGGTTTCCACCAAGGGCAGGACCTGTGGGACTGCCAGGTGGAACACCATTATCGGACATGCCGCCACCGCCATTGCCTGTGTCTATTTGGATCTGAACGACGGCGCCACCGTTAGGACCGGGGACAAACGTGACTGACTGGACGCTCTCTAAATCGGCCAATGAATCGACCAGTGATCAATAAAATGACCAATGAGTCAAAAGTTGCGTCACATTTCACAATCAAAGTTGGCGTTGCGGAGAATTTTAAAAGCGCTTTAAAGTGGAGGCCACGCAAACTTGCAAAAAAAATCGAAAAAATACCTATTGTTCACAGAACAGCGAAGTTAAAAGCGCTTTAAATCCCCTTTAAAAGCAGAAGTTTAAAGCTACGGAAAGCGCATGTTTGATACCCCCTAAGAGGAAGCTGATATTTTGGGTTTTTATTGAGCTTTTGGAATCTTAAATTGCAGCACCGTCATACTGCTGCAGAATGCTCTTCATCTGCTTATAAAGCTCTTGGTCGCTTTTCATATTGTGGGCAATCTCCATTGCTCGCAAATGCGTCCTTGATGAAGAGTTTCAGATAAATAGGGTTCTAAACGATGAGATCTGTCGAATTACGAAATAATAATTTTAGTTGGAACCCTTTGGAAGGCCTCAATAGGCCCCGGAAATTTCCCATACAAAAATTGTCGGTTTAAGACTGCCCGCACTGTAGATCAAATATTTTCTAAAGGGATTAGGAATTGAGTGAATCATGTAGGGAAATATCATTGCCATTGTCTTCCATTATGAATCAACTGCGGTACGAGCTCTGTCCAAATTTCAGCAAGTTCTAACTGATATCCTTGCGTATGGAACAGTTCGGGTGAATGGCTATGTCACTCGCAATCCAAATATTTCCAGAAATAAAACAATGTTGTATTTATGAAAATTGGATTTCATTTTCACAACGCGCTTCCTAATAGCGTTCAAATTGCGCTATCGTTGGTCTGAATCAGCTATTCTGGTTACTGTGCTATCACACAATTTATCATCAATGTAAATAGCCAATGAGAAAGAAAGACGCACGTTCGAATAGATAAGGCTGTCCAAATCCCGGTCTCTGTAATTGGCCTTCACCGTGAGAATGAGATATCCAAAGTCGATTCGGAAGGGATTGCCAGAAATCGTATAACTTTTCGTCGAATTCGCTGCAGTTAATAAACGGGTGCTCACAAACGTCGTAGCAGCTTGGCGTGAAGAGATTCAAACTTAAAACCGCTGGTTGAATGCTATTCTAGAGATTCATCAATAAGCAATCCTTCATCTTCCTAAACCATTTGTCCTATTCCTGGAGCGTGAATCTATGCCTGAATTCAGATAGAGCACAAATCGACATCGGGTTTCTACATACTGCCAGAGCCTGTCTTGAGATTGATTCTGCCGCTTTTTGCGATCTCATCAATACAGTGCTGAATCCAACGAAGTTTGGATTCTGTGGTCTGGGTCGCATCTACAGGCATTGTTTCTGTTTTCGAGACCCTGTATAATAATAAGATTGGGAAGTTTCCACATTCAGAAGTCAACTTTCTCTGCATCGACTCTGGTTCGGGTTTGTCCTTATTTTGCTTTCTGATCGTGATTCAGAATAACAGATCTTTCGAAACGTGTTATCTTACATTTTGGTTTGGCTCAGCTTTGAGGCCGACGATGTCACGGCCGATCTTCTGGAGCGAGGCTATCCATTGGGGTGAGATTTTATCGATGAAATCCAATATAAGAATAACCTGAGCGAATGACGGAACCGATGTCGCGGACGGAAGCGATCTTGCAGAGCAGGAAGAACGAGTTGCGCCCAAATTCAGCTTCAGCTTTTTACGAACGGCATCGCGATCTTCTTTCAATTTGGAGTTCATCTGTAAAGCAGTATTAAAAGCACTCGAATTACAGGATGGAATAGTACAGCAATTATCAAATTAATTAGAATGGTAAGTTGAGAGAGATTAAAGGCTATAAAAAAACGATTCGAAAAGTTGTTACTTGTAAGAGATTATAAACAAGGCGTTCCAGCTCTTCGACTTTCTGTTCGTCTTTCGAGCTGGATCGCGACTCTGTCACAGAAGGGACAACGATGTCGATATTACGCTCAACATTCGGCTGATGAATGATGGCAGCGTCGTCCTCGGCTGGAGAAGGTTTCGAAACGCGGTTCGACGAAGGCGTATCAGCAATCAGGGACTTTGCCATTTTGATTTCGTCTCGTAAAGTGTGAATGGTGTGCTTGCTAACGGCAAGATCGGCCAATGCCTACAAGAACGAAATCCTCAACAAAAATCAAATACAAAACCATTCACCTAAACTCGATTGTTGATTGCAAAAAGCAAATTATAACAATGAACTCAATCACCTTATCTCGCTGCTGCTTGATATCTTCACAATGATGCTCCAATTGCTTTCTCTCAAGCTCGAACTCCGACTTCAGCGATTCGATCTGAACCATCGCTTGTTGCAGTTCTTGGCATTTGGTGTCGTAGCGTTCCCTGGCTCTCTCTGCCTCGCAGCGTCGGACGGATTCCACCTCCTCGACACGGGTCTGGAGAGCTTTCAATGCTGCGACGATCGCCCGAGACGTGGACAAAGCGCCTCCTAACCCACGATTATCAACAATAACGCCATCACAGAACACAGCACGACACCTTGCTCGGAATTATCTGCTGTCATGCATGAAAACCAACGCTTCGGTGTCTCGTTGCTCTCGACGATAGTCGGAACGAAACCGAAATTGAAGCAGCGAGCGTCACAGACTGCCGGTTTCGAACAAACAACATTCGGCGTTCCGTCCATGCAAGACGTTGCCGGTTGATCGATCGTGTCGTGACAATTTCATGGTAAAACAAAGGTCAAACAGCGACAAAAAAAGGAATCCCCTCTACCCGGATCGAACGGGTGACCTGAGCATTACAGTACAACTACAGTGCCCCGCTCTTCCAGCTGAGCTAAGAGGGGAATTGCATGCAAGTGATAGATGGAAACCGAAATAGAATCGCGAAGAAAAAGAGGCGTAATAACGGCAAAATAAACAGCCATGACCAGAGCTGCGAATCCGAATCGAACTTCGTGTCACATCGCCTGATAGATCTTACTGTGCTGCCTCTCTCCGGCCCGACGAGATTCTCTCAGATCGACAGTTTTCTTCATTGCTTTCTGTGTAAACCGTCATTGTCCAGAAATTGCTAGGGAAGAGAAAACGTGACCGAAATTGTATGCTGATCTTGGGATATCGCTTGTAATTGCTAAATGAGGAATCTGAATCTTCGGTGCAAAACCATTGCAATCACAACTATGTCTTGCTGGGGCTGGAGAGATCATCGGTCGTGAAGCATTGCAGCCGCTGCTTTCAAGCTATTTTAGTTTGGCAGCATCATGTAGGGCTGCGTCCTACATTGGGCGCGGCCCTCTCCTCGTTATGTTGACTTGACCCTCTCAAAGTGATCCCAAAGTACATTTGCTGCCGTCATCATGTATGCAACCATGACTCGGAGTCTAGGCTGCAGAACGTTTAGCACCAAGAATCAAACCAAGCTCTGGATCGGCGGAAAGGCGGTCCCATCGCTGTCGACAGCGCCGTCGTATGCAATTCACAATCCAGCCACACACGAGCTTGTCACACATGTGCCTGAAACCGACCCGGAAGAAATGGTGGAAGCCATTCAAAATGCCAAAGAAGCCTATCATGAGTATGCCGTTAGCCGTTGTTGTTTCATCACTTATTTCTTGATCCAGTTGGCGTATGACCCCGATTTCAGTTAGGCAAAGGATTATGCTAAAATATCAAGGTTCGATTAGACAAAATATGGATAAAATTGCGAACTCCATCGGTAATATTTGCAGCTTTCAAACTCGCTTTTGAACGACTTCCGTGTTCAGTAAAGGAGAATGGCAAGATCTATAGTGATGCCATCGGAGATGTCACGCGTGGTCTCGAAGTTGTTGAACACAGCTGTGCGTTAGCCTCCCACGTGATGGGAGAGACCGTAGAAAATGTCTCAAGAGATATTGATACGTACAGCTACAGGCAGCCTCTGGGTCAGCTGCAAACGAATCGTCTTTCAATTTTGTAACATGGTTCTTTCGAAGGCGTTGTTGCCGGTATTTGCCCGTTCAACTTCCCTGCCATGATCCCACTCTGGATGTTCCCCATTGCGGTTACTTGCGGGAATACCTTCATATTGAAGCCTTCAGAGCGAACTCCAACTGCAGCGATGATTTTGACAGAACTGGTAGCAGAAAGCGCTCGTGTTTGGACCACCTCTATTGAAAAATCTGTTAGGCTTCTGAGGCTGGTCTTCCTAACGGTGTTCTTAATGTGGTTCATGGATCAAGACCGGCCGTCGATTTTCTGTGTGACCACGACGACATTAAAGCGATATCTTTCGTCGGTTCGAGCGTTGCTGGAAGACATATCCACGCAAGAGCTAGCGCTAATGGAAAACGAGTTCAAGTAGGTTGTTCAGTTAGGGGAATTTCTTCTCTAATTGTCCATTAGGCCAATCTTGGTGCTAAAAACCATTGTGCGATCCTTCCGGATGCTGATAAAGAATCCACTTTAAATAACCTGGTTGCTGCTGCCTTTGGTGCTTCTGGACAACGTTGCATGGCTCTTTCGGTTGCGGTCTTCGTTGGCGATTCTATAAAATGGCTGGATGATCTCCGAGAGAAGGCCTCGAAGCTGAATCTGGGTATTGGCACTGATCCAGAATCGCATCTGGGCCCGATGATCTCTCCAGCGTATGTTTTATCTCATTCTGCCGGTCAAATGCGATTTCACATTCTGAGAATAGTGCTGTCACACGTGCCAAACAGCTGATTGATAGTGCTGTTAATAGCGGTGCTGAACCGGTTTTAGACGGCCGGGATTTCAAGTCTGAAAAGTATCCGAAGGTAAGCCGAAAAAACGTCATTGCAATTGTCCTGATTTCTCGCAAGGGAAACTGGTTAGGTCCAACGATTTTATCAAATGTGAACACGTCTATGGACGCATATGTTCAGGTTGGGGGATTTTCAGACGTCCATGCTTTTCTGATCTTTGTAAAGGAAATATTTGGTCCAGTCTTGTTAGTTATGCATGCGGCGACTTTAGATGACGCCATCAAACTCATCAATGAGAACCCACACGGCAATGGTTGTGCAGTTTTCACAAGCTCTGGATACAATGCTCGGAAATTCCAGTTGCATGCTGATGTTGGTCAAGTGGGCATCAATCTGCCCATTCCTGTACCGCTTCCGTTTTTCAGTTTCACGGTTTGGCTATATGCGAGTCAGTATCTGTCTCGCTTAAATGTGGTCGAATTAGGGCTCGAGGAGTTCATTTTTGGGAACGAATCATTTCTATGGCAAAGAGGGCGTCCATTTTTATACACAAATCAAAACGGTTTGAATGGTTGAACTGACAGCGACTTGTCTAACAGTTCTCCTTAGATCACATCGAATTGGCGATCGCCAGACAAACCATCGGAAAAACTAAACACATCAATGCCCATTTTGAAGTAAATAATATAAACAGTATTTTAAATTCGAACAATTTCAATCCGAGTTCGTTCCTGAATCGGAGTCACTCCCGAATGGATGACAACACGGGCGTACGTTCCTGAACTGTTCTTGCCTTTTACCAGCTGTCCAGAGTTCACGAACAAGCTGTTGCCGGCTGTTCTAGCGTATTGTCCCAGCTGCGAAGGCAAGAAGAACAAATCAGGGATGGGCGCCTCTAAGTTATACTTTTTCATGTGTGTCCAATCGATACTGGCCCCCGGAGGAGGAGCTGTCAGTGGATACAGCGATCGTTGATGCAGCAGATATGAGCACAGTCTCGAGACTCGATTCGCTTGGGCACCTGACAACGATTAGAATCCCCTCGAGACAAGATTCTTTTATATAGAATACCCATTGATGCTTTGGACACCTCATTTCCAGCTAAATGAAAAACGATATCATGGCTCATAACACAAAGCTTCACTCCATTAACCGTAAAGACGGAAGGATTGGGCAGGTGCACGATCTAAAAATGTAAGAGTGTGAAATAAGGGTTTTACAGAAACCGACCTTCGAATCCATGTTTTGGGGAGAAGAAGACCTAAAGCAAAAAGGCGGTTCCGGAAAGCAAGCAACATGTTGGGATTCACGAAGATGCGGAACAGTGAAAACCCTTGTTTCAACATCCTGTAATTTCTGAGAAATTTCTGACCATAAATCATCACGAACTTGAGCAGGGAACTAACAAGCGTTAGTACAGCAATACAGTGTTATGAAATTCCAAACTTTATCTGTAGAAGCGTTGTTGTCGAGATCGACGAACGGTCCAGATAAAATAAGCAGTGTTGGGGCTCTTTTCCTCACTTCTTCCAGCAGATCACACAAAGGCGAGAACACCAAATCGTTTTCGAATGTGAACGGTCCGCTGGCGAACATAATTGAAATCTCTAAAACAAAAACAGTCAGTCAATGAAAAGAGCGATCAACATGAAACAGTTTTCAAGAAACGTCTACAATAATTGACAGAATAAATCCTAACTGACCTGAAGGCATGTTATCAGTAACCATTGGGCTTGGTGACGACAATAGCTTTGGCACGTAAACCTCCTTAACAAGCAGGTTGTTTCCAGTCGGGTTGAAGCCTCTTATAACGCAGACCATGCCTGGGAAGAAACCCCATTGCGCCTTATCATCAGTCGGAAGGGTCAACAAAACCTACTGAGAGCTCAGCATTTTTGATAAGAAAAATGTAAACTCAATAAACCAAGAAAGAAGTTGAAAACCACAAAAAAAAACAGTCAATCACGTCTGCGCAAACAGAATTGGTGAGTTAAAACTCCCAAAAAGACAACGGACCCTTTCAGTGCCTCGACGTAACCAAGTATCAGTGATATGCAACTTATTATTGGTATTATATGTCCAAATCGAACCACCACAGATTACTTCAGAAGCGGAGGCCACATCAAGCGGGCACAAATCGTCAATGGTCGATCCTGCAAGCTGCGTCGAGCAGATCGATTCTAGGAACGCATCCTCACGCTCCTGTCGTACTGCACCATAAAATCAGATTTGATAGAGTCAGCCAATAAACACGAATCACATCTGTTAATTAGCTCTCGAGGTTGGAACATGTATCGAAACTTGCTCTCCCAACTTTCGAGGTTGAACTCGATTTGGAGGTTTTCGCGATCTTCTCGGGAAACGGGCCGGAAATCGTTCAGCTCCAGATTGAGACTTTGAACAGTCCGGCCACGGTTTGTTCGCTGGGCGTACGACTCCGATGGAGCTGCAGGTGATGCAAATATCGAAGGCGACATGAACCTGAGGATGTCCAACAACATTGAAATTCGCTGCACCAAATGATTGGAATCAACTTGAAACTTTTACTTCCAAACCGTAAAAGCAGCTTCGTATCAGAAACTATCTGAAATGAAAAAGTATCAACGCATAAAGAAAACTTAAGCGAAAATGTCAAGAGCCGATCATAAAGCAACTTGTCGTACGTTTTTGAAGCCTGAGCAGGTTTAGCAATTGGCGGTGGGCTCGTAATATTAGGCTTAGCGGTGACGCTGAGAACAGCATCCAATTGCGTCGAGAACGAACTCGTTAACAGTTGCGTTTGTGAAACAGCCACCGGCGACACGACATTCTTCTGACGAAGTAGCAGCGTCGACGACTTGTTCGGCGTTCTCAAAGTTTCCTTCGCCAATCTCCAGGAACAGATTATTAACGAAGCATAATCCGAAAGAAATGAAATACTTTTTCTGATTTTCCTTATGCAGATAGCGCTCCAGCGCGTCCAAATGCGAAATCGAAATATCATCATCGATTCGATTATTGAATGCATACGCTAGCCAGGAATTAACCAGGTCGTCGCCAGATATGTTGAACAGCGAGCAGAGAGAGACACCTGCAGATCTGATCAGCACCGGCGCGGATAGAACGAGGCGCCTCGCGACTCACATCGTTGGATGATCTGGACGTCACGGCGCTTGTCTAGGTCGAGCCCAGCTATAACCTGGATCTGGTCATGATCAGGATTGCTCATGAAGGCGATCAGCTAAATAGAATTATGCGCAGCTCTTTCTTAGAGGGACACCCAATGATGATAGCTCTAGAAGCCCATTGCCTATGAAGCTGTAATGTTACATGCTTGGTCCATACACACAGTGATAAAGCGCCATACAGCAGAATTTCTTGACGAGCGAGTATTTCTTCCATGAGAGCTAATCGTTATGGGATCCTAAACTATGCACTCACCGGAAATCTCATTAAATCACAGCCAAGATGACTGAAAATCTGGCTGGCTATGAAATGCTTTTGGCCATGATGCCTGTAATGCATTTAAACCGACATTGCAGAAGTGAATTTTTCGCCATACAGACGATACTCGAGACAGACGATGTTCCGGATTGACTATGTTGATATGAACTGCCACTGTGGCCGAGTGGTTAAGGCGGGAGTCTTAAGCACTTCTGCGGCGAAAGCTGCGCGCGAGTTCGAACCTCGTCGGTGGTATCTTTTTGCCGATTGTTTTAGCCATCAGATATGTTAATAGATTCATTTCATCATGTATACCTGTATGTATTACAAACATCTAAATGTGATCAGAGATTATTCTCGATCAAACCACCGAGTAATAAACCCTAACGATATTCTTTCAACATATTCAGTTTGTCAAACCTTCGATTGCCTTCTTAGCATCTCATAATCTACTCATTGTGCCTAACATTGAGTTTTTCATAACATTTGTGATTATCCATCACATAACGAACATCATTTAGATCCGTAGCGGAGGTGGTCGTACTCGTCCTGCAATTTCTGCGCTGCAGGGTCAGATCGGTCCCCGATGACCCAGGACGACAACGTCGCTACCAATTCGATCGCTGCCGGGGCTTTCGCCGGGCCACGATTCGCCTTCGAATTCGGTGGCGACGACGACGCCGCCGTCCAACTCGCCGTCAAACGGCCTCGTCACCCGGATCATGACGAACTAGCCCAGACCGTCACGGGCGAGTACGTCGCGGTCGACTGGGACCGCAGCTCGGCAACGCAGATCTACGCCGCGGGCCAGTACCACTCGCCGGACGACCTGCAGCTGCTGGACGAGCCCGTGGGCGTGTACGACGCCGACCTGTGGCTGGTCGACGCCGTGTTCGACTCGCGTCTGGCGTCGTGGTCGCAGCCGCGCTCGCTGCTGCACTACGCCCAGACGCCGCTCTCGTTCGAGCCGGGCCTCGGCCCGTTGTGCTGGCCCTTGCACGGGGCCGCGTTCCGCCAGCACGTGTACAATCGCCGGGCCTGGGTCGTACACGCCGGCCGCCATCGCCTGCATCAGCTGCGGGACGAACTGTGTCAGCTCGACGTCGACGCTCTGATCGCCGATGCGACGCGAATCGTCGGTTGGCTGCGCGACGGCGACGCCATGCAGTACGTCGACGTCGAATCGGCCGTGCTGGCCCGCGCCCTGTACCGGGCCGGGCATTCGCTGTATTTCAACCCGGACCTGGATCTGCAGCGCCGGTACGTGCAGGCCCTGAGTGCGGACCTGGGCATGGATTTCGCGGCCGGCGCTGGCGGCGATCTCGGTGGCGATATCGAGATGTTCGCTGTCCGGGGTGCTCATAGAACGGCGTGGCATTACGATGCCCAACATAACTTCACCATACAGCTGTCAGGCACTAAACGTTGGTCGATCAAACGTGGCCCGATCACCGACCCGATCAGCAATCTTCATCCGCGATCGACGAATCGCGACGCCGTCCAGGACGACGTCCGCGTCCATGGCGCTACGGCTGCCGAACCTCTGCGTGATGTTCCTCAGGACGATGATGAGGGCGTGTATCGGTTCACATTACGACCTGGATCTGTGATGTATCTCCCAGCTGGATGGTGGCATCAGGTTGAGCAGCTCGATCACGAGACGCCATCACTCTCCATGAACTTCTCGATCGATGGATCGCGCTGGGCCGATCTCTTCATGAACCGTCTCCAGCCGTTGCTCTGGGCCTCTCCAGACTGGAGAGAACGTCCAGACTTCTCCAACGGTCTCGATTCAGCTCGGTACGTTAAGCTCTACAATCAGTTTTTCTGTCACTTTTTTCCTCTCAAGATTTCGTTCCTCGTCTTGTTTTCTGCCATCATTTCTGTCCCTTTTTTTTGTCTCAAGATGCGTTTTTCGTCATATTTTCTACCGTCGTTTTTTCAATGAATTAACTGATTTCAGGTCGCATCTGCAATCGATGTTGGATTCTTTTTCGCAAACGATCTCTCAGTTAAAGGCAGAGGATGTTCTCTCCGAGGGATTGCTGCAGGCGTCGCACCCGAAATCCTCCATTGTTAAACTCGAGCAGCTCGACTGCCCAGACGTGCCTCTATCTGAACCGTATCGCCGATCGCCTCTCGTCTATCTTGTCGAACTTCCATCTGATGATGATAACGTCAAGTTCTCCATCGTCTCCGGATTTGGAAAGTTCGCTGATGGCATCAAACCGGAGTTCTGCATCACGATCAGGCTGCCGAAATCTATTCAGGATGCGGCCAGGAGGTTGATCTCGGCCCCCAATCAGATCGTCATTCTCAGCGAAATCGCCGCCGGCTTAGAACGAGACGATTTCGAACATTTCCACCATCTTGTCAATGTTCTCGTCAAACATGGATACTTCATTCGAGTTTAAACATCTTCAATCTACGAATCTTACAACTCAACAGATACATATATATTAGTGTTTATAAATATAGTTTTTTTTCTAAAATTCGAATCTGAAAGATCAGTAGTCGCAACCGAAATCTAAAAGTAGAAAAGAGAGACAGGATCGTGAATGGCCATAAAATCATAAGGTGATCTATCTGGAAATTCGAGCTGATCGAGCTCATTGAACATCTCGGTCATGGTGTCGAACGCCCGTACGGGGACGGGCCACAGATCCGCATGGTTCTTGGGCAGGATTCCCAGCCGGGCCCCGTACCGGCCCGCCGCCCAGAACAGGTCCAGGCTCAGACCGATGCTGTACGCCTGCTTGAAGAACGCTGAGAACAGTCGTCGCCGCGATGATGAGGCGTCGTCCAGGCCGTAGACCTGGCGCAGATGGCGTTCCCAGGCGTCCATCAGCGGCGTCATGCTCGCCCAATCGGACGAATGCCGAACAGGCGAATCATGATTGGCGGAGAAAAACGTCAGGCCGAACTCCTGCATGAACGCGGAGATAGTACGACCGGATCGCAGGAAGCTGGCAACGGCCGGGTAGAGCGCGGCGATCGGGTCGTCGTTGCTGACCTCGAAGATGAAATCGCGCAGAGTCAGGCTCTCAGGGCCGACCTCCTTCCAGATCTGGCGCCCGTTCACGTGCTGGAACGAACCGCGACCCAGCACGACGAACGCGATCTGAAACCGGCTCCAATGATGACGGTCGGCGAACGGGTCGTCTTCGGCCTGCAAGACGATGAAATCGCCGCTCTTGGCAACGCTGGCAATCGGCTGCGAGAAGGTGGCCAGGCGATGGTGGCGGCCATGAATCACGACGATGCGCAGGTGCTTTTGGAGACGGCGAAGGCTCTTGCGGAAGCGCCGCATAAAGAAGCGCCAGGTGACGAATCGGGATCGCAACAGGCGATGATAGTCCGGATAGAGCAGCAGCGAACATCCCCATTCATATCCGGTTCGATGATGTAATAGAAATCGGAAGAATTCGTAAAAAGTCGTACAAGGATGAAGAGCTTTATCCCAGAAGCCGGCGGCCCCATATGGCGTTATATGACGAAGGTAGAGCGATTCGGTCGCTTCACAATATTGCTTCAGATTGCAAGCATGGACGGGTTTCATGTGATAGGGCGAATTCGGTCGTTTTGGTAAACAATATGGAGATGAACCTGAAGTGAGCTGGCATAATGACATCCAGAATTCGGCAGGTTTAGATTTGAAATCTGTTCAGGTTGAAAATCGAGTCCAGGGTTTAGGGTTTCCTCTACCTTGATGGAGTGCCCGGTTGGTTTTCGATAGGGCTACGAGATCGCTGGTGGATAGATATTGATAGATCGCAATGTAATGAACAGAGCTAAGAATGTCGCTAAGGTTCATAGAGAGCTATTTGCAGGAACAAGCCATGACATGCAGCAGACCCGTCTCAGGTGACATCACCCAAGCTGTCGTAGCCTCCCGATCACTTGCCTTAGAACGTCGTTAAACAGTCCATTAAAAGCGAAATTCTCTATAAACTCTGAATACTGCCCATTCGCTTACCGTAAAAAGGTTTGTACGAGAAGTGAAATCTTCCCGAAATATTACAGGTCGTAATAGCGGCCTTGATCTTGTTAAAGCAGACTTGAGCCATTCGGGTTGATAGCAGTTGAATAAGCAGAAACGTGCACATAGGGCTTTATTGTCGAATAAATAATCATACAGTCTTAATACCAAGTTGTCGTCCAAATCATTCGATTAGCTATTGAATGACGCACGATTGGTTCGTGCCAACAAATATAATATATAGTACGAAGCAACTCATCACAACTGTGATGTGAAGAGATGGACATCACGCCTGGGTAAGCACTTTGTCAAATGCAGAGAACCAGATGTCACGGTCATCCTCTGAAATGCCTTCAAGAAAATACTGTCGATCATCAGTCATTATAGCGAAAGCTCTTGGGGAAGGGATCGCCTCAGCGACGTTGGGCAGAAGGTAGCTTCGCCTCAAGGGAATACTCCCAAGACAGTTAATGGAATGCCCTTCAGGAATACCCTTAAAATAAAATAACGCAGGGGCAGCTCCGGATACAAGAACGAAATATCGCTCGTGCCAAGATTTATGAGAGCCTCCTGCAAAACTATCAGCTCTGGGAAGTTAATCTAAAAAATGCTGGTCAACAAAATCCAGCAAATTTCGTCTGAAAGCCAAGATGGCTAATGTGTGAAGAAATCCGCCAACGAAAACGCTTCAACAAGAATGAAAAAGTACTTGCCGACCTTGTTTCTTCAAAAAACCACGGTGCACAGCTTTGCTTAAAAGGCTCCAAGAAGGATATTTGGGGATCGCAGGTGGCACTTCACTAAATATTTTGGAGAAGAAAATCGCCTTCGCAATACGATCGACCCATTGGTTCAACTGCATGATTGAAGACGCGACCAGATGATATGTCTTCTGTTTTAGACATAAATGAAACTCAAACTGACGCAGCCGTGCGCTTTCCGAAGGGATCTGAATCGATGCCGAGTCGTCTAAGGTTAACGAACCTGCAGGAATCGAATCGGATGGCTCCTTGAAGTACGACAGAAGAGCGCCGTGCAGGACGAAAAAGCGATTCTGGAACGTACAACCTTTCGTGCCGCTTCGCTTGAGCAGTGGACCATACAATGCAATCGGGAAGGAACCAGGGCAACCGAATTGGTCATAGTCTAGCTGTACCATGATGGAAGGCGGCTACCTGGAGCTTGTTGGCATATAGAGATGTGTGAATGAAATGAGAGAAAATGAAATGGGAGAAAATAGGTGACCTGCAGGCCGCACCCTACTTAGGGTTGCCCTCTACTTACACCCCATTATCCCCATCTACATACACCCCATCACCCCATCTAGTCAAATTTCCCCATTAGTCTACCATAGAGTAGTGTGTTTCTCGTCTACTAACAGATCTTCTGCATCTGCTGATCTCATCGTTTAGTTAATTTGTCTTGTTGGCATTACCATTCACAGTTCAGAATCCTGAAGTTCCAATACCAGACCGAGATGGTACTTGAGATTGATCATATCCTTATATGATTCGTCACGATGGCGTGCCTCTTGCTGAATTCCTAAGGAGCCAAATTGAACTGCAGCGGCTGCAATCGGGCTGGACTTCCGCTGTAACTAGGCTTCGATCGAAGGTCGAATCGCAGAGGTCCATTGCCCATACTTTATCGTCACAAATTCTGTCTTCACAAATGGCTTCGGAATCAATTCGTGATGAAGTCAGAGAGGCCAAAATGAAGATCAAAAAGTCGCGTCACGAATTGCAATCTTTGAAAAGACGCAACCACAGAGTCAATTTAGAGATTGAATCGACTGCAATTACGATTGAAAAGGCAAAATTAGATAGGCGGCGAGAAGAAATAATTGGTCGTACTGCCCCTGCGTCTACCAGCACTACTGAGAATGCAGAATCGCCAACTGAACAGAAGATATCGCATGTTTCCGCACAGGAACATCCCAAGATTATACAGCAAAAGCAAAAGCCAAGGAGTAATGATACATCAGAAGAGCGACGTAGTTCAGAGATGTGTTTAGGTTCGCTCCAGCAACAGTGAGTGTATATGCTTAAAGCTAACTGACATGAATCTGATTACAAACAGAAACAGGCGAATTCATTGTGAAGTAATATCTGCGATAGAATTAACGAAATTTCTATTGTGCGAGCTGGGATGTCCAGATAGTGAGCATTCTGATTCGGAGACAGCACCCAGCACATGGACTGTTCTCAAAAATCTATTGCTAAAGTTGAACGATGAGCTAGATCGCCAGCTACCGTTTAGGTGACAATATATACATTTATCTCTAAAATGCTTCAAACAGTGCAGCGTCTGCGGGAGATAGTTCGATCGTCTTCCCCCGTTCCACAGAATCTGGGTATTTGTCGAAGTTCGTAGTATCGCTTTCTGAGGCGATATGCGGAATATATGGAGGAATCAACTGCCTCTGAATGGTAGCTTCCCAATCTATCCCCTTAAACCATTTGTGCATCTTGATATCATCTACTCCTGCCTTTAAGCAACCATATCTCTTGGTACGATCTGCTGTAAGTAAGCGCCTTACGAGATCCTTGGCGTTCGGATCGAAATGCTTGGGGAAGTCAACGGTACCATCGAGAATTTTTTGGTAGATTCCAAACGGGTTTTCATCATAGAAAGGTGGATAACCAGCGATCATTTCAAAAATCAATACTCCAAGTGCCCACCAATCAACAGCTTTCCCGTGTCCTTTGCTCTGAATAATTTCAGGAGCCAAGTACTCGGGCGTTCCACAAAGTGTCCATGTACGATCTTCTACGTATTTTGCGAATCCAAAATCGGTGATTTTTACATGCCCTTCTCTATCAATCAAAATATTCTCTATATTCGCTACACTTAGAAATAGGGTCGATCTAAAAAATCATTACCTGGTTTAAGATCTCTGTAAACGACGTTTCGTTTGTGGCAGAATTCCAAAGCGAGTACTATCTCGGCAGCGTAAAATCTATAAAACAAAAGCACTTTAGTATCCATTCGAATAGACTTAAGTGGAATTCACCTGCTGGCTTCATTAGAGAATCTCCTTGCTTTTCTCAATTGAGAAAACAGCTCACCTCCGATAACGTACTCCATCACCATGTAAAGTCGTTTCTAACAAACAATTAATGGAGATAAGGAGAGTGTGAATCTTTACAGACCTCGTCTTGGAAGGAAGCGTAAAAATTCACAATGAAAGGATGACATATTGAATTCAGGATCTGCTTCTCATCCTTGATGTGCTCTACTTGCTTCAACCGGATTATCTCGGTCTTCTTTAGCATTTTTAGTGCCATATGGTAAGTCGTCCCATCAATTTGGGCAGATGCAAGACGAACGCGCCCAAACGTTCCGGTTCCCAAAGTCGGTCCAAGCGTAAATAGGCTCAAATCGATCTTGTTTCTAGATGCAAACCACTCGCGAATCAACTTGGTCGTCGGGTTGAGGCAAATGTCATCCAGGCTTCCCCCGGATCGCTTCTTCTTGCCTTTAAAGAGGAACGACATGAGCAGACCCTGTTTTCACGACAAAATCTGCCGAGAAATCAGAATAATGGCTAAAAGCAGGGCTGCTCTTAATTCTGCAGAGCTTCGTAACGGTCGCCTGTGTGACGCGCGTCCATAAGCTGCGAGTGCGACCTCCTTTCGATTTCTCATTCATTCTGGCTGCTTTGTCGAATCTCGATCTTCTCGTCATCAGCTAGAAGCTTCTGGTAACAGCATTCTGATGAAACGCTTTGGATTGGTCAATCGACGAATGTGGGTTCGCTTGCTAATAAGAGGAATCATCATGCTATGACTTTTAACACGTTATTGGGCGAAACTAGCGACAGTGATAAAGATAGAGAATTTATTCGAGGTATTGATTTAATGTTGTGCTGACGCTTCGACCTGCTTGCGAATATCCTGCAGCAATGCAGAAGCTCCCTTCTTCTTTAATTCAAGGCCAAGTTTTTGACCGATGGCTTCAGCGTCGCTATTACTTTTGCATAATTCCGTCAAGGTATCTTCGATTAATGTCTTGCCGTCAAGGCCAACAACGACACCATAAATCGTTAAATTCCCAGTGGCCGCATCAAAATCAGCATTTACGCCAATGGGCACTTTACAGCCGCCTTCTAAAGTTCGCAATAACGCCCTTTCGGCAGCGCAGACCATGAAAGCTTCAGGATCGTTGATCTGTTGAGCAATAGTGAAGCTCCTTTCATCGTCTTCACGACATACAACAGCAAGAGCACCTTGTGAAACAGCATACGGCCAATCCAGCAAATCCACAGCAATCTGGTCTTGAAGCTCCAATCGATGTAGAGCAGCTGCGGCTAATATCAAGCCATCGGCTTTGCCGGATTGCATATGCTTCAATCGGGTTTGGATATTTCCACGAACCTCGACGCAGACGAGGTGAGGATAATGATGAGCCAGAAGAGCTCGTCTTCGGACAGATGAAGTCCCGATTCTAGTTCCTGCTGGCAGATCGTTTAACGAGTGGATGTTAGTTTTATCGTTGAGAACCAGAACATCATGACGATGCTGACGGGCGAGAACGGCAGCTAGAATCAATCCGGACGGCAATGTACTTGGTAGATCCTTACAGGAATGCACAGCTAAGTCGATCTCGTTGACAGCAAGGGCTCGATCGAGATTCTGAGTGAACACTCCTTTGTTCGTGAACTGGGATAAAGGAGTTTGAAGGTCATTATCAGCCTCGGATGTCAACCCCTTTACAGGGACCCTATCAAGCGGCGTCTGAGTAGCTTTACATATCCGTTCCTGAACGAGATATGACTGCCACAATGCTAATGGTGATGCACGACCGCCGACAACGAGGGGGGAATTGCCTATCGTCATCAATGGTGTCGGCTGTCGGTTTAATGCGATTGCGACGCAAAAAGTACGATCTTCTGTTGAGCTCTGATTGATCAAGCGGCGTTCAGCAAAACTTGGATAACAACTTTCTGAGCAACCCGATAGTTAAAGCTCACAGTATATATAATTCGAGGACGCTCCATTCTCCACTTCTTCTCGAATAGAAAAAGGCAACGCTGAAGACGAGAATCGACAACTGTAAATGGGATAAAGAAGCTTCTCGAATAGCTGGCTGGTACAATAGTTTATCTGGTTATTATAGTACGCAATGGCGAATCTGAACTGAGCTCATCTTCTAGGCAAAGCATCAGGAAATTCGCTTTCATAGGTCCTTTCAGGACGCGTGTCGCCGCGGCCATCGTCGTTCAATCCGAATCCAGGATCGAACCGCCGTTGGTAGAGCGACGGATCTCTGATGAAATCGGGATCTTGATGGCAAGCGAGATCACGAGCTCTCAATGCCGGAGGCGGCCTTTGTGGTTTGCTAGCTGCAGCGGGCTTGTTCACCTGAGTCCCAAAAATCTTCCTTCTCGTTCTTGCATAATGATCTTGTCGCTGAGTGTTATCCATCAACGCCAAGGTCGGGCGCGAAGAGCTTTCAGTATGTTCAAGTCCGATATCTGCCCTCTTCAATAACTGAACCGTAGGTTTCGATTTCGGTGGATCCAGCTGGACAACTGATTCAGGTGGCGGTTGTTCCTGCGGTTGCTGCTCCTCATCAGAATCCTCCCATGAATCCGGGACTTTGCTCGGCGGAGGAACAGGAACGAGACGCCTCATATGAAAGAGGCAGTTCGCACGGAATTTGAGAGAGGCAGATTTAGAGAGCCAGGCGACGGTGGCGCAGCCCCCTTGGCTAAAATCATTCATCAAGCTGATTAGCCGAGCCAACGTGGGCGGATGCAGCTTCGATCATCAATCTCTAAAGTAGTCAAGTATAGGAACGGTCGAAGAGCCTATCGCCGACACTCAGGTCTTCAAATCATTGGAACTCAAAGCTTTGAAGATTGCAAGATTGAGGCTCCGTATTGCGACTTAGATAACACTGAACAAGAAGTTACTTTTATCATGAGATATCTATTTGGAAGCAAAGCGTTTTAACCCTATAGTGAAAGAGATGTTTGCAAGTAACTATTTGATTGTGAAGACGGATCCGAGGCGCTAAACTAGTCTGTCCAAGAAAAGATTTGGCTTGATCGTGGCATTCAGTAGTCAGAAGGCGATCGCTAGCACATTCAGCGCTGTGCGCTGCAGCACAAAAACAGTCGAGACCAGCTCGAAACGCCATTTTAAGTGAAAGATAATTACAGGCGTATATGACCAAACGAGACATAAATGCTGTTTCGAACGAGTTTGCAGTCAATAATTCGGCACTGAGATCGACAGACAAAGTGTCGTGTTGAATGCACACAGGCAATCGGAGCTATGAGATTATGGACGTCAATCAGGCGAAGAGGTTTGCTGCTCTGACGAAGACTCTGGGTTGCTTGCCTCTAATCGGACTTGCCGCACTACCTACAGAACCATTCTGGATGGCTTGTTATACTGTTTTCCATTAACAGGCTCATCACTTGCAATATCCAGAAAAGGTCATCATGAGATCCGGGAGACAAGGCCGAAGAATGCGTAGTATCGATTTAGTACCATTATAGGCAGTATTACTGTAGGTCTGGGTGTGGACTAATCTAATGGAATTGACGGGGACGGCTCTCATCGATCATCTGGTAGGATGCTTCGTTACCAACTCTCCTATGAAAGCATTGTGATTGGTCGAACTTAGCAATTTCTGATCGCTGGCGTCGAAGGGCAAACCGCACGCGGGCTATTGCAGTTTCTGGCTGGATTATCGCCCAGGCTATGGGGACAAGTTCGGGCGTCGGCTTTGCTCCCAGATATGATTGCCGCCTGTTCTAGACGACCGCTGGATCTAGCGATGCTTGTGTATTTATGCACGGAATCTCCCGCCACAATCTCGTCGGTGACGTCGGCATGCATCCTGCCGTGCCTCTCAGTTTTATCTGGAGAAATCAATGCTGTTGAGCTAGATTCACAGCCTGGCTCTTCTGCTCCCAGTAGCCAAGTTCGCAGGCGTCGCAAGAGGCTTCGAGATGAGTCGGAATCTAATGGGATTCAGCCAATAATCAGATTGCCAGAGACTTGTCAATTAGCACACAGCAGGCCATCTCTTCTTATGGGACATAGTCTCTCCAGGGCTACTTGCGATCCTAATTTCGCCCAGATGCTCTATAATCACTTCGAATTTCTACCTGTGATAAGACAGCTGATTAACACAGACTTTCAAGATTCGTTAAGGAACCATTACATGGCTTTTCGTTTACACAAATGTCTTTCCATTCTGGAGAACATCTCATCCTTAGAAGGATTTCCTGGTCACAAGAAATCTGATTTAATGCAATGTCTGCTGCCATGGCTAGATCAAGTTCTTGCCTTGGAATGCGAGATGTGGATCAATGATGAGGCCGATCATGCTTTACTGCAAAGTGTTTGCTGTGCTCTTCGTGCTCTCACCAATTTAACCAACGGAGATGCTAATACATGCGCTGCATTGCGATCTGCCAAAGGGATCAAAACTGCTATTCGCGTCATTCAACTGTGTGAGAGCGCGGTTGTTAGAAGCAGTGCCGCCTGCGATCTTATAACAATCGCTGTCGCGTTGTTGACCAACTGTGCCGAAGTCGATCAGACAGCACAAAGGCTACTTTGTGGCGAGCCGGTCTTAACCGACCTGTTCCAAGGCGTTTCTCAGTTTTGGCAAGTTGCTGTTGATACAGAACATCCTGAAAGCGAACAGATGGTTCATGTACGGACTCTGGTCGTTGTTTGGGCATTTTAATGATTGTTGTTTTAGTGCCGAACCGTTGCTGGCTATGTATCATTGCTTATTAGTGTTTTATATCTGGGCTGCTCAGGTCAACGTGAAGCTTTATCGCGTTCTTGTTCAATCCCGATGGTGGCCGACATTCTTGATCAGTTCGCTATTCTGACGAAGCTTGGCCATCCTGAACAAACGCAGATGATTGATGAGATCACAAGAATACATCGGCGGCTTGTATCATGTATTGGGATGTGTGAACTTTCTAAGAGCTCTAGTTGCAGTCCTGCCTCTGTTACATAAATGTCTAAAATTGACTCGGTCGAGCTGGACTAATATCTGATACGGAATGCAACAAAGAGGTTCTTTTTCAATTTCCAGGCAGAATAGATGGAGTTTCTCCTCCGGCGGAGAACTATGCAATGCGATGGAATCGTTTAGTATGTTGAACGAAGTCAATGGTCAGTGATGTCAAACCAACGGGTAGTTTAAAAAATCGCAAAAACGTATAGTAAGAAACATGGACACTCTCTGTCTGTCAAGTCATCAACGCGTTTATCGCCTCCGACCGATCGATATGAAGGTCCCACCAACACATGATGAATAAATCGTTTAGACCTAAGGGTCACCACATAGATGCTCGTTCTCAAAAAGCAGGTTTCCAGAACATTTTGCCTCTTGCATCACGCATTGGACGATTTGGCCCTTTATTGCTTGAGCGGCCTTCTGCCGGTAACCGATTGTCTGCGTTAACGTTACAACGAATGCTTGAATAACGAATGAATCCCTTTCCGTTACCTGCGAGCCAGTATCTAAAAGTGTTAAGTCGCCAGTGGAGGCCGGCTGCCCTCTCAGAAGCAAGAAGACGGGTCTGTCATCACGAAGAATGTCGTGTCCTTTTCAATCCGGTTCGAATGGACAGGGCCAATGTCCTATGCGAGCCAGCCCGGATGCAGATGCTTGCTATTACTCGACTTATCTTGGACTACCAGCGGTGCTTGACTCTCAGAAGCCTACCACCGATGCCCATGACGAATTTCTGTTCATCACGACGCACCAGACATTCGAGATTTGGTTCAAGCAAGTGCTTTTGGAGATGAAGACGCTGGGGGGTATTTTATCTGGACCGGCTCCGAAGTTGCAGACGGCTTGCGAGCTTCTGCAGCGGATCTGCAGAATTCTGGGTCTTCTCGTAAGTCAGTTTACCATTCTGGAAACAATGACTCCGCTGGACTTCCTTCGTTTTCGATATAGTCTGGGGACGGCATCCGGGTTTCAGTCAGCTCAGTTCAAGATTATCGAAATCAGCATGGGGCTATCAGAAAAGCAGCGAGTTTTCCCTTTAGCTGCAACCCTAGACATTTTCCAGAAAGAAGATCGTGATGCAATCGAGCTGACCATGAGGCAGCCAACTTTAGCTCAGATTGTTGATTCATGGCTGTCGGGATTCGATATTGCTGAATTCTGGCAAAAGTACTCAGCTGCACTTCAACATGCTGGTCATTTCAGGAGTGTTCTCGATGAATCAGAGTATCTCATGAATGACCATCAGCTTTCTTTAAATTCGTTTCGTGCTGCTCTCATGATACATATGTGTCGAGAGAAGTACGGCCAGGAATACACGATATTGTCGAGATTATGCGAGATGGATGAGCTGATGGCAAAATGGAGGTTCCACCATGCTTCAATGGTTCAGCGTATAATTGGACGGAAAAAGGGAACTGGAGGCTCTTCTGGTATGGAATATCTCATTCAAACCAGCATGAGGCATCTAGTTTTTACGGATCTGTCATCAGTAGCCCAATATCTTGTCATTGATGACAGCGTATTGTTATAATCCCAGAACATAATTGTAAATAACAACTGTATTATATTAATTGCTAATCTAAATTTCACAATTTATAGAAAATCTGGTGAGGTGGCCCGGAAGCACGGAGATCGCGTAATGACGTCATGCTGCTCCTGTGAGTTTGGCGAGATTCGTCTATGGCACCCTAACATTGCCGAATACTGTCATTGCACCTAAGATGTCGTCCGATTCAGACTTGGAAGATTCGGTACTTGACATTAGGGTGAAGTACAGAAAGTTGCACGTTGCGGTCGTAAATAACTCGGGTCTTCTGCAGCTTTGGGCTTCGTTCCTGTTTGCTTTGATCACTGTGTTTTGGAACAGCGCCTTTCAAGTAGTAACTGAATATGTCCCGAAGTCTTTGGACAACCGGCTCTTACGAGACCTCGCTCACTCTTTAAGCGACCATTATCTTGGGAAGTGGATTCCAAAACCGCTTATTGTTGATTTGCTTTTAACACTAATGTTGGTAATCACGTTCGTGCGATTTTTCTGTTTCACCCCGCGGGCTGTATCGCTCGTGATCCTAAAGCGGTATTTGCTTTTGCAAGGTGTGATATTCTTATTGCGAGGACCTGCTCTTTATGTAAGCATCTCCTGGTCAAAGCATTGACGGCTTTTAACGATTTACAGATGACGATGCTCCCGCCGACATTAACAAATCCACAAGATTGCCTCTTTGACTCTTCCGGGTCTTTCGTTCTAGATACTCTTCTGGTATCACTTCGGCAGAAAGTCACCTGCACTGACCTTTTCTTCAGTGGCCATTCAGCCATGATGTTATTATGGACGTTGTTTATGACCGCCCATACCACTCCAGAAACTTTCAATTCAAAAGGCCTCTATTATATCTTCATGTTCATGATATGGATCATTACGACCATAACACTTGCTCTTATTCCGCTGACAAAGTTCCATTACTCTATCGATGTTTACATTGGGATTTTGCTGCCGGTTTTGCTGCAGAGACTCTACTATGATATTCTCTCGACACTGTCGCTCCTGGAGGAGACCTCCTCCACGAAGCTATCGTGGTCTCAAAATCTGGTGCTTTGGTTCGAGACAGGATATCGCGAACTTCGCCTGCAAAGTTAACGGAATCTATAACTCAACATTCCCTATATGTGTATACACATTCTTTAAAGTTTTTCAAATCATGCTTGATGGTGTGGTTGCATAGTGTTAGCCGATTCTACCAATTGGACGGCCACTATCATCATGTTCTTATTTTAGCTCTAATCTGAAGTTGCTCTGCATCATCACAGCCAGATTTCAATTAGTACATTGACGTTTATTATGGGAATAGGCCGAATGGAAGGAAAGGTGTTGACGGCCATGGATCGACGGGGAAGATACTCATTCCGGGCATTAAGGGGATAATTGGAGGAAATACTGGCGCTTTTGGAGGGGAGAATGGGATGCACAAAGGCGGCGCAAATCGACCCAGTTGGCCATATGGGAAGCCGCTGGTTGCAGATAAAGGAGAAAACCCAGCGCCTGCTGCTGGTGCGGCAGTTCCAGCGCCTTCTGTTGGTGCGGCAGTTCCAGCAACAGGAGCAGGACCCCCTGCACCACCAGCAGGTCCTGGTTCGGTTCCGCTCGCATTGGCTCCAGCAGCTCCAGCTGCTGGTTGTAGCAACGACGAAAGTTGAGATAATGGAATCAAGGTAATAGTTGGAGTTTGCTCTGCCCCAGCAGCTGCCGCTACAAAGCCTCTAGCCTGGTTACCAGGGTTCCTTTTAAATCCCACCGTACCTGTTTGACCACCAGCACCCCCAAAGCCGCCAGGGTATAATGCTGCAAATAGATTCAATTATTCGACAATTATCTCTGTGCTCTTACCTGTATTCTGGAGAAGAGATAATTCGGGTGCGTATGAAGTGATTATGCCTGGCGAAGCGGATCCCCCTACACCTGGTGGTAAATACGTCGTTTCGAGCAACGAAGCTAATGGCGCGTATGAAGTAATCGTAACCGGTGCTCCTCCACCTCCACCATAGCCGAGCGCTGCAGGTAGAGCAGGTGCGTCTAAAGCCCCAAAGCCACGTACGCCTCCTAACGAAGACGTTCCAGCGCCTATGAAAGCATTACTGACGGAACCCATTGATGATCTATGAACCAACCTTGTAATCCTCCACCTCCAGCTCCTTGGCTTCCAGCACCTTCGGCCCCTTGAGCACCGGCACTAACCGGTAAAGTGACAACCGGGATTGATATCGGGGCTGTCGTTTGTGCACTGGTTTGCTCTGCCGCCAAGGCTGCACTTATCGGAGCTGGCGAAGCGGTTGCAATTGGTGCCTGTGTTGGAGGAAGTGTGAGTACTATTGGAGGCGGCTGTCCTGTAGGCAATGGTGGAATCGGGGTGCTGGTTGCTGGCGCCGGTGTGCCAATTATTGGTGGTAAAGTTGCTGGAGGTGGAGTTATTACAGGCTGGGAAGGGGGAATGCTTAACGGTGGCGCCGTTGGCGTACAACATGGTTGTCTGATCTGTGCTGTCGCGATTGCGACCAACGCAATCAACGTTGTTGAAAGCATGATCGAGCTGTTTTGAATCTGATGAGTATCGTTCCGGTCCCAGAACGTGGGAACCTCAAATGATGACGCTCACCTCAAGAAGCCAATTCATGGTATGGAATTGTTCCTTTTATGATTGTGGATTCCGGCGTGAGTTAAACCTCCGAAAGTGAAAGCGTTTTGCTGCTCACATTCCATTGCGTTGAAACTCCTAACTGCTCAGGTGGACCATAAAACTGTAGTTGGGGCGGGTTGACACCTTCCAGGATCTGTTGCAGCATTCCAACTAATCACCGTTGAAGTTCGATTCTGACGCCATGCTGGGCGTTGTTGACAGGAGATCGTCGATAAAATGCAAGCGGTCTGACCCATGTGAAAACGTTGACTCCAATCAATGCCCTGTCGGCAGTGAGTGAGGCAAATAAATGGTCAATCTGTAAACAAACAGTGTGTGTGTGGATGCTATCTGAAACATCGAGGTCTAAAGATGCAATCTCCATCCGCTCAACCAGTGAATGTTGGACGTTAGTATGTTTATTGCTGGAATTTGAAAAATTTCCATTCCAGGGCCAAGATTCGTCAACCTTAAGGATGGCATGGCAGTCGTTTAGAAGGTGGCCAATCTTGTGACACTTGAGGCACGTCCCCTTTCATCCAAGTTGATGCAATGGGCATTGACACATTCAGCGAGACGTTGGTCTCGGCTCCGTGAGCTATGTGATCCTGTGATGACCAGGCAGAGCTGGGTATTTAAGCGCTGGGTATTTAAGCGGCTTATTGCCAGCACTCATATAGACGCAAACGGATAGGCCGGACTTCGGATATTTCAGGTCAAAACAGAAAACGAATTCGTTTTGTGTGAAAACATTTTGCTCTTGTTCTGCTTTTCTGATAGATGATCGAGGTAAATAAACTCGTATCGATCGATTGCCGATATTTGATGCAGTTTTCTATAACTTTATCATGAAAAATGCATCTTGTTACCGTCGCTATGGCAATGGGGATTGCAAATTGGAGATTGGTTGTTTATCCCGTCACACGATCTATTTCAACCAATCGCGGTCTGCGTTTGACCTTTCGCCGGCGTAAATGTCGGTGTCGACCGATGCCAGTTCTCAAGTGTGTCTGTCGAAAATCGATCAATTCGAGAATACTGACCTGAACAATTAGATCAGCACCTGTTTAACGACCCTTGCATCATCGGATTTACCTTTCTTGCAATGTGTATTAGGATCAGGCGCTTTCAAAACGAGATCCGGTCAGGTGGTTACCCAGCTAACGGCAGCTCAGGTATTCCTTGACATAGTTTCGACAACACCAACTGAAATTTGATGACTATCAGATAGCATCGATTGTAGCGGGTACGACATCACCCGGCGACTATAGTTTCATTTGTCCAACAACAACGACGTCTCCATCATCAGCATGTTGCTCTGCTGCATCTAAAGCACAGCAGTGCCAATTGTCGTCTTCGTCTCTGCAAAATGCGGTTCTCGTTGATTGCAAGAATATGATGGATCAAGTCGTATGGCGAAGCTACGAATGTTCAGCCCCTGCTAGCATCATCGTTGCTGTTTTGTTAGCTACCCTGGTTTTGATAAGCTTCGTCACGATAAGATATCTGGTATATCGTCCCAGATCTCATCTATGGCAACGTCAGCTCTGGGCGTTGATCATCAAAAACGTGAGCGTCTGGAGAAGAACCATTGGCCGTCATCTTCGTGGTATAATATTCGCTTTGGCTTTGATCGGCGTCCTGGTTCTCATTACCGAATTGACTGGCGACAGCGTCACGATGGTTTCTGCCTCCCAGTCCTTGAATCTAAATTTGGAGTTTCGCGGCCCATCCGCTTTACGAACCGAATTGTTTCAGAAAATGAGGCCTGTCGCCGGCCTGCTCTTCCTCATAGCCGTCACTTATCCAATCAGCCAGATTATAATCGCTGTTGTATTAGAGAAAGAGCAGCGTATCCGAGAAGCAATAAGAGTAACTGGGGTTACAGATGGGGTAGCCTTGGTGTCATGGGGTCTATCCTATCTAGTCGCCTTTCAGCCTCTCTGTTTGGGCTTGGCCTTCTTAACTCATTACGGCAATGTCTTCCCCAACCTTCCGGTCACTTCGTTATTGCTGTTGTTCACCTCGTTTCTAGCTGCTTCTGTAGCTCTATGTCTATCGCTGTCCGCCTTCTTCGATCAGACGCGCCCGGCTGTTATCGGGACTCTAGTCTTCGTCTACTTAACCCACTTCCTAGCGTTTTTGGCAACGTCGTCCAAAGTTTCGCAGGGGTTTGTATGTCTGCTAGCGCCGGCTTGCTTAGCAGTAGCTATCTCAAGCGCGCTGGCTGACTCGTCTCTGGGTACCGGATTTCAGCGCTCTTATGAGAATTATCTATATCCATCGTCATACTTATCACCAGCAGCTGCTACTGCCATTATGTTCGCCGATGTGCTGATATATTACGTTCTGGCCTGGTATCTAGACCAGATTGTTCCACAGAGGATAGGGGTTCGGCTGCCTTGGTACTTTCCATTCCAGATATCGTATTGGATTGGCAGTAAAGCTGAAGAGGAGCACGTGGAGATATCTGAGCTGACTGCACTTCATGTATTGCTTTTAAATCAGAATCTACAGCTAGAGCTTATTCGTATATAGGAGAAGAAATCTCATCGTAAAATCTCGATGCGAGGCGCGATTAACATTTCGCAAAATCAGCCTAATCAGGATGCAGCTCGCATTGAAGAAGTCGATGCTGATTTGGAAGAATTGGGGCGCCAGCATAAGTATGTTTTAGTGTTTACTATGAATAGAACGTAATGGAAGATTTACAGATGCATTGAGACTTTATCATTAACGCGACATTACAAAGTCCCGGGCATGGCCAATGAGCGCATTGCTGTCAATCGTATGAGCATGACGTTATACTCTGGCCATATCACCAGCGTGCTTGGGCATAACGGCGCCGGCAAGACCACGTTAATCTCCATGCTTTGTGGGCTAGTGCGTCCAACATCGGGCGATGCTCTGATATTCGGTCTATCCCTACGTCGCTCGTTAGCACAGATTCGACGAAGTATGGGAATGTGCCCACAGCACGACATCCTGTTTCTGGACTTAACGGCAGCTGAGAATATCAGGCTATTTGCCTGGCTGAAAGGCGTCGAACCGAATCAGGTCGATGAGCAAGCTAAACAGCTATTGACGGAGCTAGGCTTAGGGGAGAAATATCACTCCAAAGTCAATGATCTTTCAGGGGGTCAGAAAAGAAAACTCTGTGTAGCTATCGCTCTTATTGGTGGATCAAGTGTAGTATTTCTTGATGAACCCACTGCTGGTAAATGGTTTCGTTAATGCTTGATTTCTCTTCATGTTCATGCAGGAATGGATCCGTACAGCAGGCGTCAGACCTGGGATGTGCTGCTCAACAATCGGAAAGGTCGCGTTATGGTTTTAACAACACACTTTATGGACGAAGCCGATATACTGTCAGACCGCATTGCCATAGTATCAGATGGAAATCTCTGCTGTATTGGTACCAGTTTATTTCTCAAAACATTGTATGGCAATGGATATCGCCTTAGTATTGGGATGACTGGAGCTGGGCGCGACACTCAGAAGTCCATCGTCGCAAGCAGCGGTGTTCGAGATCTAATTCTTTCAAGGATTAACGGCTCGTCCGTTCTATCGAGTGCTAACCAAGGCCAAGATCTCATATTCCAACTCCCTCTGAACGAGGCTCATCAATTCCCAGGCCTTTTTCGAACACTGGATTCGATTAGTGATCGTGTTGAATATGGAATATCGGTGACAACACTGGAGGACGTATTTCTGACTGTAGCTTCCCAACGTCGTGATGCTGTCGATGTCACCCATCATCGCGCTCAAAGTGTCAATCTCGATGACCCCCGCGCGGCCAAACATCGTCGTCGTCGCTCATCGGTTGCCGTCAAAGTCACCCGCCCGCAGCTACATTCCCCACCTCGAGTACGAAGGCAGCGATACTCGTGCTTCGAACGCGTGTTGTATCAGATGGTGATGAAGAGATATTGGCTGTCGAGGCGCGATTATCGCCAGCCGCTGTTTCTGATTGTACTGCCTCTGCTTTTTCTGCTCGTACCGATTGTTATTCCCGACATCCAAATAACGCCGATTTTGCGACCTGGACCGGGTTCGTATCCTTCACCAGGGCCGTCACAATGCTCTGTTGATGCCGCGACCGATACGGCGACGTCTTGCTCCACAACAACATCAAACTGTGTTACTCTGGATGCCAATGGCAACTCTATTCAAGTTCGCCCACAGTATATCAATGCTGCCGATTTAGCTAACAAGTGCACGCTTTTTACATATATGGGATTCTGTCGTTATGTCCCGTGGATATGCTCAACTGATATCTGTTGTAACTGGCGAGATTACAGATCTCCTTGGTATCCATGCCAGACTTCGACTATGATACCCTCGAAGATGACAAGTAATGATGCTGATGCTAACTGGAATGTTTATTGCCCCCGAAGGCAATATGCCATGATTCAGGGTACAACTGGATATGCATGCCAGGAAGATTTTTCAAATTGATTTATTTACAGGTATCGTCAACGGGTTTGTAAAAGCGATGGCTGTGCTTATGGCGTTTGTGTTCGCGCCTTCTATTGTGATAGCCCATGCAGTACTGGAGACTGAGAAAAACACGAAATTTCTTCAACTGGTCTCTGGGGTGCGTTTAGCGACGTATTGGCTGGGTGCGGCAATCTGGGACCAGGTCTCGGTTTCTATTGGGGTTCTAATCGCTATGGTCCTAATGGCAAACTATTCGTATCCTTTGGGCTCAGTCGCATATTTCCCTGCCATTCTGTTGATTATATTATTCGCACTCTCAATTGTCCCATTGGCGTATTGGGCTTCATTTCGGTTTAGCATATCATCTCGGGCGCTAACTGCTATGCTTGTGTTCAACATTGTGACAGGGGCTGGATTTGGAATATTAAACTACATTCTGCAAACAGTTACTATAAGACTGCCTTCCACATCTATTACGACTACAACCCTGTCGAGCTATCTCAGATACATCCTGATGATCTTCCCCGGTTTCTCTCTAACCGATGGTCTGCTTCGACTTCAGAACGAGCTCTACATCACTTGTATCGGAGACTCGCGCAATCCTTGCTTGAACCAGACGCCACCAATCACTTCGGACATATGGAAAAATTGCCTTTATCTGATCGTAGTCACGATTTTTTGCTGGATCGGTTTGATCCGACGAGAAGGGCAAAATCTTCTGCAAGACGATGAAATCTCACCGCTTCGAAAACGCTTTATTGAATATATATGCGGGAATTTGATTGAGGAAGTCCAACCAAAGCAAGCCCAAATGTTTTCCGATGATAAAGATGTCAGTTCTGAAAAAGCCCATGTTCAGGAAATGGTTCAGTCCCGAAACCTGGATCCATTAGTCATTGCCGGCATGCACAAAATTTATCGTACAGGAACTGTTGCGCTATACCCCTTATACCTATCCATTTCTGCTGGACAGTGTTTAGGATTTCTTGGCATTAATGGTGCTGGAAAGACTACAACAATCAAATGCTTAACCGGAGCTATTCGACATTCTGGTGGTAATGCATTTATCGATGGTCACGATATAACTACAGATCTGTATGCGGCTCGAAATCGAGCTGGATATTGTCCACAGTTTGATGCATTGTTTGACCTGTTAACTGTCAAAGAACATCTAATGATGTTTTGCCGGATTCGCAGACTAAAATTGTCTGCAGTAGCCGAAGTGATTGAATCGATGCAACTGGGCCTATTTACTGATGTCCCAGCTTGCTATTTATCCGGTGGTAATCGTAGGAAACTGTCTGCAGCTATAGCACTTCTAGGCTCTCCAAGAGTTGTCTATCTGGATGAGCCGTCGACGGGAATGGATCCACACGCTAAGCGCTTTCTATGGAGGAGAATTGGTGGAGTCATCGCTGCCGGCAAAACGGCTGTAATGTTGACTACTCATTCGATGGAAGAATGTGAGGCTCTTTGTAGCAAAGTAGCGATATTGATGGGAGGAAAATTGGTTGGACTGGGCTCGATTCAACATCTGAAAATGCGATTCGGGACAGGATACACAATCGAAGTTCGCACAACCACTGTTTCGTCAGCAATGATTCAAGCAGGAAAGAAACGTTTAGGAGGGGTTAGCGTGATAACGAAAGATAATATCCATAAAGTTTGCCAACAACTGGGAGATGCCAGTAAAGCAGAAACGAAGTCGACTGAAGGTGAAATCCCAGTGCGTCAGTTCCTGAAAGGATGGATTGAGGAAGGTCTCGCTGAAACCGTGATCACATATCTCGAGCAAAGGTTACCGGCAGCCCGGCTGAAATCTCGTCATGGACCCCACATGTTATTCGAGATTCGAACAGGATCGTTAGCAGATATATTTGCGATTATGTCGACAGCGGAAGGGATCGAGCATTATGCTATATCTCAAACGAGTCTGGAAGAGATCTTCAACTCACTTGCTGAGAGTTTCCAAAGGAATCATGTACCTGCGACATAGATTATGGGAATTGAATCGCAATCGATGTACCAGGCTATAATTTAAACATAAAGCAGGCAGGCAGTGGCTGATCTTGATGGTTTTCAGAAGTTATGGCTTTCGCCGAGCACTCTGCTGATAAACAAATCGAACCCACGTCGTCAAGAAACCATGTTTCATGCCTCACCTTGTTGACAGTCAGATTTTGTAGGTTTGGTCAGGATCTTTGCCCACGGTTAACAAATTGAAAAAGAAGTTATCCATCTCCAAAGTACCATGAAACTAACAACGGTTTGCTTCAATCAACAATTCATATTCATGAACCTTCGGGACACCGACAAAAGCAAATATCACTGAAAGAGGCGCTTGATAGGACGTCTTTAACGCAATCGCACTTGCGAGAATCTCCCGATAGCTGCCAACGACTCATTAGTAAAAGTGTCATACTCTACAGTAGATCGTCATGACCCACGATTCCAATCGTGTGAGGTTCTTCTGCCTTGGAAATTTTTGTGAGAAAATCGAAAGCGTTTGATAATCTGCCCAGACGAACCAACCAGCCAGTAGGTGTTAAAGAGTGTTCATTCACGATTTCATGGAACCCCAAGGCGATCAATTTATCAGAAAGCAATACCGCCATCATCACGCGAACCACATCGAGAAAATACGCTTTATTATTGATTATCATCAAGTTTGGTATTATCGTTGCTGTTGCTGTTTTGGCCTGACGGAAGTTCAGGGCCTGGACCATCATTATAGTCGCTGTCAGGTGCCTCCGAGTCGTTGTCGTTGATGATTTCTGGGGACATTCGCTCCGCAGGATGGATGACTTCCGTTTTTACTTTGGGCTTTCCGTCATTTGTCTTTGTTTTTGTTATTCGAATAGGTTCGCCTTTATCATTGGTCGTGTCTTCGGTTTCTTGTTCATTCGATGTCGATTTGGCGTTTTTCGGGAATTCTGGAGATATCGATGCCAGTGCCTTGCTAACGTCGATTGACGGGAACGTACCGTTGGGCGTGGCTGCCGAGTCTATTAAATTAATGGGCGGGAACGTTGATTTCGGGAATCGATGCTTGTGTTTTGTCCTGTTTTGGAAGTCTGGGAAAGGCATCGGGAAAGCGGTGTTGCTGTCAAACGATGGCCAACTCAGCTGTCCATTGTTAGGAAGATTCGATTCAGGCTTGTTGGTTGGATTTTTAGAACCTGAAGAAGGCGCTGGAGGAGCTCGCATAACAGCAGGCGAAGGCGATGGGTTCGATTCAGGCTCCTCGCTATCTTCTTCGTCATCTGATGCATCTGATGGACGAGAAGTTTCATCCGCTGATGGCGACGATCTCGTGAGCTCTGTGGGCGGTGCAGACGACGATCTTGTCAGCTCTGAGGGCGGTGCAGGCGACGATCTT